>WWET01000677.1:154939-170060 GCA_011038615.1 Limnodynastes dumerilii | reverse complement strand
CCTCCCTCGCCTCCTGGCCCTGGCTACTGCACCTCTGTCCCTTACAGTACTGCACCACTTCATTCCACAAATTAGCTTACAAGACTTAAAAATATTATCATTCATTGAGTGATAGCGAGCTATTTACACATAGGCAAAATAGGACTGAACATGAGAGAAAAAGAATTTCTTCTAATCAAGAACTATCAGAATTTATCTCAAGCTACAAGGATATTGCCGAAGAACTGATAGGATGAATAAAAGATCATGCTCACAAAACAGCTGCTACTGTATACATTACTGTTGATGGAACTACAATCATGAACTGGCAGTGACAAGAGGGATTTCAATATACGTGGGTCCTAGTACCCAAGCAACCCATTATAAGTGGACTACATTTAGCCAGTTCTAACGATCAGAAACTTAGCAGACAACACAATAACATAGGGGGGAAAATATGAAATGACGGGAAGATTGTAGCGATTAATTTGAGTTATATTCACTTGCTGGAAATGCAGCTCTGGGAGTTTACTTATAAGCTGATATAATGTTAAGAGTCACTTAGTGGTCTGTTTATTAAGTTCTGAAATAAATGCAATATTAACAAACCTTAACATATATTCGCTACTAGAGGGAGTTAGGAATAATCTTTCATGCATCGTTAATTATCCCACTATTTGGTTTACAGAGTTCTCATCATCATTATGCAAGACACATGGACAGGGGAATAGGTATAATGAGCAATTCAAACCCTGCCATGTCAGGAGCAGGAAATAAAGGTTGGGGTGTTGGAAGCCCAAGTGAGCAATAGGAGAGATTACCCAGGTGCTCACCCTGGGTGCGTGGAGACAGAGAGGATTTGTTTGTAGCACAATTTCCTAGGGTTTAAAAAAAAAATGTAAATGTAAAAATATACTTCTGTGAGAAACCAGCCTGCTGCAGGATCCAAGATGAGATCAGGTTTGAATGTCTTTTTTTGTGTGTGTTTTTATTAGGATTTAAGCAACAAAAAATCCAAATAAATACCTTCAGGACACAAGTGCTGCTCCATTAATTCATTAATTCCATCTAAACATACAACACAAAGCAAAACAAAATATACCTACCATGAAGCAAAACAGGTGAAATTTAGCCTAATCACTCACACTATCCATGAGTAAAAAAAAAAAAAAAAAAAAAAATTGCAGAGATATTAAAAGTACAAACTTTTTTTTTAGTGGAACATTTCTACAACATAAGTAGTAGTCGTTTCTGGATTTAGAATGTAATCCAGAAAACCTGACGCCTGCCATTGGCAAAACCCACATTCGGTTTTCCGGATTACAACCGGAATCCAGAACAGGGCACACCGGGAGACTCAGAGTCTATGTATCCTCATTTGCTCCAATAGCTTCAATTTGATGAAACGAAACACTGCTCCAAGACTAAGAGGTAGGGAGGGCCAGATACAACCTGGAAGGGAGAAGCGTGATCATAAGTTCACTAGTTCAACCTTAGGCCTAATGGGCTGGATCCAGACTTAAGTAAGTGCTTGAAATTAGTTACTCCTGGGCTAAACCATGTTGATTGCAGGGGAGTCATATTTCATCTGTTGCAAACAGTATTAGAGTTGAGAGGTGATGTTTCCCAGCCCAAGTCTAAATAACAGTGTGATAGTAAAGCTGGTCAGTATCTGTGCGCAGGAAGCCATTCAAAGATATATCCCTGCATACAAAGAATATAATTAATTTGACTCCCCCTGCAATAAACATGGTTTAGCCCAGGAGTAACTAATTTCAAGAACTTACTTAAGTCTGGATCCATTTCAGTGTCACTCCAGGAGCTTTTCTAATATTTGGACAATGATGTACAGGGATAACAGCTATGGAGCTATGTAATATTTTTCTGTTTACTTGCTGCTTTTGTTTTAAAATGTTTCATTAAAGTTTGTACTTTCAATATCTCAGCAATTGGCTCTCTCTTACTTATGGATAGTGTGAGTGCGCAGGTTAGAGTTCAACTTTGCCTACTTTGCTCCATGGTAGGTGTATTTTGTGTTGCTTTGTATAGTTTAAATAAACAACTGGGCGGACTGGATGGGCCGCGTGGCTCTTATTTTCTGCCACTTTGGACCGGATTCACTGCTCTGACTTCGTAAGCGCGTAATCTCCCGAAATGACCTACTACGCATGTGTAGTATTAAGGTACGTAGATTACCTCCTTACGTGCTAATGCCGCCTCGGGGAGTGTTCAGGTAGAAGTGGGAAGGGGGCGGGATTTAGGTTAGTCGTGGAGGGCAATGTCTGTGCATAAAATCCTTCATAAGAAGGAAACTACGCACGGGGGGGGAGTTGGGGAGGAGCCAGTCCCTGTGTGTTGCTTCCTTCTTAAGCAGTAAACTACACACAGTAAAATAAATGTAGCCCTATGAAACTCTTAATCGTCATAAGGTACCTAAAAATGGGGGGCGGTTTAGGGAAGGACGGGTGAGTTAGGTGCGGTTCTGTCCGCGTTAATACAGTCCTTTCTATGTTTCTATGTAAAGATAGCTGGCAACTATGCGCTAAATGTCAAAGGTCAAACACTGAGATATGGTCTTTCTTGTTGCCACACAACACATTTTACAGTGTTGTCCAACCTGTAAAAACTAGTAGTAGAGGGCTTATTTTTTTAGGGTATGGGAGAGATTTTCTAGTTTCATACGTGTTACAATAAAGAAAATCTTTTGTGTGGTGACCTCCAGATAAGTCAAACTATAAACTGACTATTTTTTTAAATCTGTGATAGAAAATACATAATAAGATTACATTTTATCAACACTAAAATATATTTTCTCTGTACTGTTCATTGTAGTACTAGAAAATATATCCCTTTGAACCTCGGCCACTAAGTTAAGATGGGAAACACTGCAATTTGCGGTGTAGTGGGCAATCTCAGATTGTCTTCTGTACTTCAATTGTGCATGTATTATGCAAGACACAAAGGGTCCCACACAGTACATGCTAGCGTTATACAACGGGTGACGGTGACCTAAAAGAACAAAACGTTCTATCATGTAACAGCTCAACAACTAAGTGCAACATCAACCATTGTAATTATCAGTGACACCAACACTACAGAATGAATCTGGGTCAAGCAGAGTATTAATTTTTTATCAAATAAATGACTTGCTAATGGTTTGATAGTAAAAATGACGATGAGGACAGTGGTTGATGGACAGTTTCTGAGGTTTATCAGAACATATTTTCATTTTTATTTATTTGAAACTATAAATTTAATGTTGATTTTCACAGATTCTATACTGTTAAATTCAGATTAACATAACCTGTGACATCAGACTTTAATGTTTGGTTGCACATGGAATCAGCTGAGAATGTGAAGTTCTTCACAGACAGGGAAAATGTCAGATTGCATATTGATTCAGTGAGATTGCAATGTGGAAAAAGTGCTTACGATGATTGGGTGATAACAACGCATGCCAATGACAGGTTTGAGTGTGGTCTCGGTACAGATATAGAATGAAAATAAGTCATGCATGCACTGTGTATAAGGGCAGGCTAACTATTGCAAGGATATTAAGATGGGCAAGGACAAGCTTAGCTGCAGACAAGGGGACTCCAAATCCAAACAATACATAAACAAAGGCCAAAAACCTGTTACCATAGCTTACATGTGACCTGGCACACGATTGTGATTATATCTAACACACCAGCGTTTGCACAGATGGGCCAGGGAGTGACAGATGCTGGTTTCCGAGATCAGAAAGAGCATTATTAATCCTGCCTCAACAGACAGACAAACAGTTAACATGGATGCCTAGAAAATACAGCACGTGCCCTAGGCTGAAATGAAGAAAACATTTAAATGAACAGCTTAAAAGCAATTTCTCTGGGAAGAAGGTAAAGCACAGGGTGGACAATCCAATGATCAGCTTGACCTCTGTGCTGAATCAGAGATGCCAAAGGAAAGTAATGTGGAAAGAAAGACTCATCACAAATCCTCCTCGCTGAACCTTGTGGATTATTGACTGTAAACTGCATTCCCATAAAATCGCCGAGACTTATTACCAGGCGGTAAAACACAATTTTACAGCACGTTTTCATGAGCCCAGGCTGAGAGAATCGAGGTGACAGAAATATGTGTGAGAGAAGATGGTAGTAACTTGTATTAACACAGCGATCAGAGTGCAATATGTAGACTGCAGGTGACAAACTCTCAGAAAGTAATCCTAAGAAGCCAGGGCTACATTCATATGCCAGAACCATGAACACAGCCTGCAAATATCTAGCTGCTTGCTAACTGCATCTATAGCATAAAAGTTTCTCTCTACTGTACAGGTTCAAGGTTTTAAGAATGTTCAAGTTAGTTATATTTAAAGACATTATAATTATTAATAATAATGTTTATTTACAAGACACCACAAGAAATCCTCAGTTCCATAGGATACACAGTAAAAACAATATATAGGGTAGATGATATAATACAACACAACGTTAAAGGGAATCAGGTTGTTATATGCACAGTCAAAACATATATATTAGTATAATGTTAGTATTACATATATATTACACCCCATTCAAACGGAGAAAAAACCTGGGATATTGTCGGGTCCGACAATGAAAGTTGAGACCCAGGGTGCTTTTTAACCTGGGTATCACAGAAAGAAAGTGATTGGGGTGGCGGGGGGATTAGGGAAATGAGACATTAAACTGATGACTTATTGCCAGGGCAGACCTGGGTTCAAACACCCGGGATGTTGCCCAGTGTAAATGGTTTGAAAATAAAAAGGGGGTGAAAAGTGGGGACACAAGTCAATATTGCGGGTTCTAAAAACCCGGTTATGTGAAAGTAGTATAACATATATTATTACATTCCTGGAGTTTTTAATACATTCAGTTTAAAAATGTTACAAATACTAACATAATACATAAAATAACACTGTTGACATTTTGACCTGTCAATATTTTATACCAGTTTTGAATAACTTCAAATTTAACAATCAGACAAACAAATCTATGCTATCTTTATATTAAAATAATAGGCTGCGCACAAAACGCTGTCATGTACACTCGGACAAGGATGTGGGCGGTCTCTAAAGACACTGACACAGAGGCAAATCAAGCGAAGCAGCGATGGACAGCATTAGCAATTCCCAAATAGAGTGCCAAGACATATCTGCTCATAGGACAAGCAGAGAGAAAAGAGGTCAGTGCTGACTATACACAGTACTCATGTCACAAGAGTACAATAGATACAGAACGGATATTAGTCCAGCATAGACAGCAGTGTCAAACTGAATTCAGAAAGTCTCTAAAGTACATCCATAAGAGTTCGGTATCGGAGAGGATGCAAAAAAGAGCGTGTAAACGAAAACAAAGGAGAGAAGTCTATCATGAGCAGCGTATAACATCTAATATTATAACATTGTATTTGGAAGATACACAATGGCGCACAAGTCAACTCCTCACCATTGCACCATCTGCATTACCAAGTAGCCGTTGCTTCAACAGCAAAGCATTTCAATATAATAAGGATGTCCTCAGGCATTTTATTCATACATTACGCTGTAAGTGGCGAGACAGCGCGCATTTGTAGTCAAGACAAGAACAGTTAAAACAACTCGTAAGCAGCTGCGTCTGATATCTGTTTTATTTGTTATGTTGTAATGTGAACTTCATACTTTGTGACACTTGTTCTATCGTTTATGTCTTGTTTGCAACATTTACATGTACTCTGTTATTGTCTACTTTGATGAGCTGATGTATTTGTATTATTCATAATTCTTCTTCTATGTACATGTACCTGTTTGATACTACAATAAAAATATATATATCATAATATACTATATATTTTAAAAATAATGTTTATAATAGTTTGTGCTTTGGGACAGCAGACTGGATGGGTCACAAGGCTTGTGAAAACAATAGTCCAATCATTTTCTGATCCAACCACAGACATTGAATCCTACAGCAAATCAAGGCTGCATATACAACACCCGATCCAAAATACACACTGGTCCGATTTTACAACAGGCCTCCGACCTGCATCTGCTGAAACGGTCTGCTCAAATAATTGCCTCACTGTACACACTATTCCAATCTTCGTCAGACCATGGTTAAAGGTGGTGCTGCATGATGTCAGAATTGGTAAAAGAATTGGACAAAGCAGTTGTGGGAACGAACACATGTATTTTATCGAGTGATTACTGATCAGGTCTTCTGATTTTTAAGGTGGTTTAAAAATGATTTGACCGGACCAGCCAAACAGTATTGGATGTAATGTGTGTTTGTGAGAGTATACACACACTGGAAGGTTGGAGGTCGGACAGGGCAGAAATTGGATAAGTGTGTGTACGCAGCTGAATAGGTGGAAAATTGTTGTGACCACATGACAGGGTCATGAGATGTCAAGCCCTCCTCTGTCAGGAGTCTGTGGAATAAATGTAATTTATGTAAGTCTACAAGACGCTCAAGTAGAGTAAAGAAATGTTATGTAAATGCACCTTTGTTAATACATAGAAGAACTGCATTTGTCTTCATCTTAACCACCATATCTAAATTTAAAATGGAAACAACATCTCCCAGCAAAGTCGTTTCCATAAGCAAAAGGGAGTGATAGCTTTAGAACACTGCAATACTACTAATGGGCCAAATGATCAGTTCAGGAAAGAGGACCTTGTGGGTTTGTGCAGTATTCTTTTTAGTGCACTGAGGCGACACAAATAATGTGATGTAATGTATGTTTTAGTGCTACACACACATATTATATTTATTATCAGTTCTTTAACTATATATTTCATTTAAGCATACTTTATTTGTATGGATTACTGGGTGTTTCTAAAAAATAAATATAACAAATATAAATAAAAAATAAAATAAAACAAATATATATATATATATTCATTGATTTATTTGAACCTCTTTAACATATTCTTGTTCTTCATCTAATAGAATGATCATGTGATGTTTTCAGACGTTACGAGAAGAAACCCCTTTTGAAGTATTGTTATAAAGGTGGGGACTGGGCATACTTTCTTCTAATAATAAGATGGACAGTGTAACAGCACAGCAATGTGGCGATATCGAATTAAACTAATACACTGTAACAGTGAATAGAGCCAGCTATAGGTAGCTGGGACTAATGAGATATCCAGCATCCTTTCGTTATTAAAAGCACTCATTCTAATTGGGGGGATATGCACTCAAAATCAAAGGATTAGGAGAACAATACAGAGCTTGGAATGCAGATTTATTGTAAGAAAGCTAGATATAGTATTATCTAAAGCCGATTTCACTGGCTGAGAGGACGATGAATGAGCAGGTATGTGTCCCTACAGCAATGGGTTGAATGAACAGTTCCCTTTGTTGCATGCACTTGCATATGGTTAGCACTACACTCTAATGCAACTTAATAGGTAATGGAGCGTCAAGCTACAACAATCCTCTCCATGCTCTAGAGAAGGCGACGCAATATCTAGAATGAAAGACTAGTATTCGTTTGCCTTTGTCTTTCGCTCAGAACCTTCAATAACAAGTACAAGAATGTGTATTTCTGAGACGTGTGCACAGCTTGCCAACCAAACACCATTTTGTGACATTGTATATGGTGTGATTTGCCAGTATGATGGTCTTAATTTCAAAAGACCATTTTACTGCAGCTGTTGCCCATAGCAACCAGATTATAGCTAATATTTTCTAGTATGTAATAGGAAAATGAGAGCTAGAATCTGATTGGTTGCTATGGGCAACATCTCCAGTTTTCCTTTTCCTGAGCTTAGTAAATCTAGCCCAAGGAGTCGCAAATAGTCATCCACTGGAAAGTAATTGCTTTACCTAACACTACCCTAAACCCTTGCCTAACCCTAACCTTCCCCTTCTTCAGACCTAACCCTAATGTTCCCCTTAAGCCCTAAACTTTCATCTGCCAAAGCCTAACCCTAATCTACCCGCCATCCGCCAACCCCACCCCCTAACCCCCCCGCCACAAAAGGGAGATAGGTTCCATTCCCAATTGCAAATTTCCATTTTCAAAGCTATTCGAACAATGATACAGCCGCCATTCAACTGCCGACTGTATCTTGTTCGAACTACGTTTGCTTGGACGGGAAATCAGATCACTTATATTTGCACTCAAAAAAAATACATAAATAATAAAAATAATAACAAAGGCAGCATCTCTAGAGGTGATGTTGTTGACTTAACTTAAAACAAAAATTCCCTTTCCATGTATAGATTATTTAAGCGTTGAGCGAAGGGGCCAAGCAGATGCATTTGGAGCTTGTGAAGGGAGGAGCACAGGATATATTTTTGCCTCTTGTATCTTCCAACGTATACAGTGGTTGTAACTTGTATTTCAATTACTCGTTTTGTTGTATCAGGGCAAAACGTTAAATCTGGCAAACGTAAGCGGTCAATATGATTGTACTTTACGACACAAATAAAAATACAGATAATAAAGTGTGTACTGTGTTTTCATATAACTAGGTGAGAAAATTTTAAAACAGTATTAATAGAGCCCCATTATTCCCAAACACTGCCCATAAAATACAAATAATTGTAACTGGGTAAACTGCACAAAAAATAAAGTATATATTTAGAATTATAATAATGGTCCGGATTCACAGTTAAGTCGTTTTCGTCTTACGTATGTTGTTATAATAATTGAGCTACTACGCATGCGTACCATTTCTGTACTTGGATTGCGTATGCGCGGTCTTTACGTAACTGTGAATCCGGACCATTATTATTATTTTTTGCCAACACAATTTTAAAACAGGTTCTAAATAGTGTAATGCAGTCTATCCACAACCATGAACACTATGATTTATAGAAAATACTGTGAACATAAACCATAATTATAAACAGGATAAATTGGCTCTTTAACCTCCACCACCTGGATATCTGGAGGATGATGGCGCATACATTTTTTTCTAGTTATGTGATATTCCTTGAAGCATTGCAAGCTGCGGATTCTGGTACTCATTATAAGCAATCACAGCTCTCCTTAAACTGCTATCTATACATACAAAAACGTTACTGGCCTGTTGAAACACAGGCACATAAAAATACAGCCATAGAAGACAGATAGCGGACAGCTAGATCTAAATTCAGCTATGAAATGACTTCGCCAAACCATAAATGTCCCTTTTGTTATTTCCACCCACTAAAGGATGACATTTGTACCAGCACAATAGAACATTAGACCATACAACACAGATAGGATTCTGGGAAATTTTCCTGAGTAGACGGAGATAACAGCAGCAGCAATGCGATATGCAGCTTTACCCACAAGAAGAGACTTTCTCACTTCTACTTAGTGCCTCTGGTGCATTGTGCAGAATTGACTTTAATTTCATCACTGCTGACAGCTCTTGAAAACCCATCACCCCTCTTAAATAACACTTCCCAGATCCGCTCTGTTATCCTGAAATTCATTTAGCCAGACGTTTCCCCACAGTGTTTTAGGTTGTTGGTAGGGTTTTTTTTGCTTGTTTGTTTTTTGTACTAATTAATATTTTTTCCTTTAGCCATTGTACTAAGGACACGACAAGCTGCTGGCAATGAAATAAAGGGAAATAAGATTGATTTCTCTTTAGCTACCGTATAAATATTCTATCATGTCTTAAAACATACTATTTAAAGGGGTACATAGGCTGCACTGCAGCAGATATATTTGGTTCTCTTGGGGACGCAGTCGCCACCTAGAAAATTATGTTTTTGAAATAGAGACAACCAAAAGTTTATTTTTGGTTGCCTCTATTTGTAAAAATAGCACTAATTAGAAGATTGTATTAATGAATTAGTAAGTACGCTGATTTCGCATACTTACCTATTCATTCCGAAACTGCCGCCACAGACTCGCCAGACAGGTGAGTATTACAGGGGTTTTAAGGTTAGGGTTAAAAGTCTATGGGAAATTTTAGTGTTCGGCTGTGGGTGGGGGGAGACTTAGGGTCAGGCTGCGGGGAGGTGAGTCTTAGGGTTAGGCTGCGGGGTAGGGGAGTCTTAGGGTTAGGCTGCTGAGAGGGTTAGGGTAATGGAAGGGGGTGGGGTTAGGGTTGGAGGTTACATTAATACTCACCACTGCATCTTCTTTCTTCAGTGGATCGATTGCTTCTCCTATGCAAGGCAGAAGCAATTGATTTCCCAGCCAGTTCGCAACTGGTTGGGAGTAAATATCCCTTTTGAAAAAGGGCCGTTCTCAATGGTGACCCACACCCCTCTTGGGTAACATCATGCTTGCCTTAAATGCCAGAACCTCTTTGAGGACCATTACTAGTACCCCCTCACGTCTCATAGCCAAAAATAAAAACAAATAGGAAAGTTGCTGCTGTCCCTGTGTAATCCTATGTCACCTTTTAGTTAAGCTTGTTGTAGGGCAAGATATATTTTATTAATGTGGCAGACTGTATAATGTTCAGAACATAACTGGCTATAGCAGCAGCTATCTTCACAAAATTGGCTAAAATAAATGATTAAACAATTAATAAAATAACCCTACGGTCACTGGCTGTCCCAACTGGAACATGGTTGTCACCTGAAGCCATTGGTGTAGGATCATAGCTTGTGCTGAATCCCTGCTTCTATTACGTTCGAGAAGTCATAATAATAAACCTAGCAAAACTGCCAGGCAACATGTACGGTTGCACTTTTGTTCTTGGCCAGTAACTTCATAATACAGGTCGGAGAGATGTTACACCATTTGCCGTAATCTCTGTACAGGAGTCACATTTCTTAAGAACTTCAGCTTCCTGTTATTTCCACAGAATCTACTCTGTTTTCTTGTTGACATCAGCTGATAGAAAAGCCAAGGAATTAGCAATGATTTGCTATTGTCACGTTCTCATCCCAGTAGACCGCAATAACAAGTTTACTGTTTGCAGATATCCATCTGTCGTTCTCTCAGGTCATCACTAGGTTACTCTCAGATTTATTCTACATGTGCCCTATGCATGGAATTCAACTTTAATCTGCCGTTTAGTCATTCACTAAATCCGTTACATTCCCAGTGGGACTCTGATCTGTAAAACCCTCTAAAACTCCAACCACCAACTTGTGTTTACAATGAAAAGATGTTTTGATGGATGTTTGTGAGGGTAAACTTATCGAAACTCACACATATAACAGAGATTTTTTTCAGGTTGTGCTATAAATGAGATGTTTTTCTCCAATGCACTCTCAAACTCTGATGCATTATTATTTGGAGACACCGCACTGACCAATTCCACTGAATAAATGCCTCGGCATACTTCTGAATAAAAGCAAACAAGCATATAGGGGCTGTGACAATTATATATAAGTTATACCCCTCTGAGACTGCAGGCAGCATGGTGGATCAGTGAGTAGCACTTGTGCCTCACAGTGCTGTTCTCCCCTTGTCTGCGTGGGTTTCCTCTGGGTGCTCCAGCTTCCTCCCACATGCCAAAAACATACTGGTAGATTCATTGGCTGCTGACTAAATTAACCTAAGTGTGTGTGTGTGTTAGGGACCTTAGTATGTAGTTCCATGAGAGGCAGGGACTGATGTGAATGTCTATGTAAAGCGCTGCAGACAGTATATATGTAAATAAGAATAATAATAGTCACCTTTATTTAGGTGTCTGCTGCTTATGTACAAAATATAATTTACCATTAGGTATATAACAATAGTTAGATGGAGCACACAATGGCTACTGGTATCCTCTTTGTTAACAAGACCACAGAGATAACCAAAAAAAAAAAAAACTCTCATTGCTTGATACCTCATTTTGTATAATATAGCAATAAGATATTCAGCTTTACACCATCAAGGTGACAATTTATTATGCAAAGTACAATTCACACTACTGCTGCTTTTTTATATATTTATTTATTTTAACTACATAAATACTAATTTGTTTGGGTCACAGGTTCTAAGACACAGTGACGGTCCAGATCCAGTTAAAGAAAAATGATTTCTAAAAAGCGCCAATAAATTCTATGGCCATTGCCAGGAATACAGAGATCACAGAACAGCATCAGTCTCAAATGCAGCTTGCTATTAGCTACAGTTGTGCTTCATTATGCCTGGCATAAAACAAGAACTGAGGCAGCAGAAACTGTGGAGCCACACAGTCTATTACAGCAGTGTGGTCTTATTAGATTTCTTAAGGCTATGCTTCTGCCAATCATTATCGTGAACCTGCTGTTGAACACGTTTCATTAACTCACAGAAAGTTTTTGGGGAAAAGAACTATATCACATAGCAAATTATACTAACTATTATGTTAGCATTGGTTTTTTCACAGAGATGTACACTTTAAACACACCCACAAACAGGGGATCCTGACAATCTGTATGTTTATTAGGATCCTCATTCACATTAGGTAAACATGAGGCAGGCTACATTGAATGAAAGCTCGCCATTCCTTTGACATCATTGGGGCCTATTGGTGTGGTAATGGGAGACCACAAATTTCATTTATGACAAACTCACTTAGATCAAACCCAATCTCACAATGAGTAGTGTGATCCTTCTATCTAATACATATCCAAATGGACCAGGGCCAGGTAGAAAGCATAGGATACTGTGTATGCAATGAAATAGGTCCTTGGGACCATGTTGAATTCAGATATCACTGGTTGAACATGCAATGACAGGAACACTGAAACAAAGCCCAGCGTTAACATTTTTTTTATTTTATCATCATCAGGGAGGCTAATAGCAAGGCAGAAGTTAGTAGCCTTACCCTATAATACATAATACAAATTCAATCAGGTCATTTGAGCCATTATCCTCTATGTTGTCGACAATGGGCTATGCTATCACAATCTAGCTTGGCTATCTGAAGATTTTAAATCAGATATTGATTCTAGCACATTGTACAATTGTACTATAATGTAAAATATGTTCCCTGTGTGACAATCTAACTAATCTACGTTTGATAATAACCATTTACAAGTTGCTTACATGTATCTATAATTGTCAACTCTCTCTAAAAAATAAAGATCACTCTTATCAATGTGTTTTAAATGCAGCAATTTTTAACACTAAGCGGCTAAATACAGGAATAAACGGTCTGTTTTAACATTCAGAATGAGTACCAGGCAGCCATGAGGAGTCATTATGGGCAGTATCTCAGTCTGGAATTACTTACGGCATCTTTCTCCGGATTGCACACTTTCACCCACAGGATGTGGTCCAGCAGCCAATCGATAGGCTTGTCTTTGTAGAACATGAGGATAAACTCCACAATCAGGCTGAGGTCAAGAGACTTGAAAAGCTTCCCTGAACATAACAAAAGAGAACGGTGTTTGCTTAGATTTCTATTCAAAGGACTTTAGACACATAATGTAAAAATATCAACTCTAGGTGAACTCTTTGGTAAAGCTTCGTAAGCAAATTGATGGCACTTAAATCTTAATGGCAGCAATCAAACATAAGAGAGACAGTGAGATAAAGAGATGTGGATGGTTGCTATGTAATAAAAGGCTGGTAAACAGATAATGGGCATTAGAAATATACAAAAATCCCACACATTGTTTGTACTAACTGTAAATTAATCCCCCCCCCGCCCCGCCCTCAACCTTGAACTTGTATCTTGATAAAGACAACAAACAATAAACCAAAAGCCTAATGTAGAATTTGGAAACCGCATCATTGAAGTTACACTCTAATAAGAAAAGTTATGTCTAGGCTTGAGTTACACACATGACAAATGTACATTTTACTTGATTTATAGCAGCCATTATCCCGTGAAAAGAGACAGAATAAAGTGCAACACACATTTTATTGCCCGCAACCCAAACAGTTATGCAACATTTTCAACATTATCACAATCTCTCTGTTACACATATACAGTAGCAGTCAACTCTTTTTTAGTAGGTCTAAACAAGTCAGAATATATTTTGGCAACATGGAGGCCTAGTGAGTTGCACGTGTCTCAAAGCACTGAGGTCATGAGTTCGATTTCCTGAACTAGGCCTTAGGCCTGTGTGGAGTCTGTATGTTCTCCCTGTGTCTGAGTGGGTTTCCTCCAGGTGCTCCGGTTTCCTGCCACACTTCAAAAACAAGTTGCTAGGTTAATTCGCTGCTGAATATATTAATCCTAGTGTGTGTGTGTGTGTGTGTGTGTGTGTCTATCTGTGTTAGTTAACTTAGAACGTAGCTCCAATGGAGCAGGGACTGATATGAATGTGAAATATTCTCTGTAAAGCACTCCGTAATCTGATGGCACTATATAAAAACCTTTTAATAAATAATAAATAGATCATATATTTTAGAGGACCCGGATCCTGGGTAATAAAACCAACTGTAATGCTTGAGATCATGAACAAAAAACGGATACTTTATTTGCAAAACCATATGACGATAATTAATGGTACAATACATGCAAACTGTGTAATCTAATACTATTGTGGGCGAATAAGCCGAAGGTGTGGGAGCAATGTCAGCAAAAAGCATATGAAGCTTTTTCAGCTGGGATGTAATGGAAACTAGATATTAAAATAAAGTAAAACAAAAAATAAGCCAACATTGGCCTGTGCAAAAAAAACCAAACACACAAGAAACAAACAAACAAAAAAAAAGATTTCTGAACTACTTAGGTTTCTATGCAATATTACAAACTACTTTTTATCTTAAATTTTAATTTTAGGGTCTTTTTCTGGATTCTGATTTTGTGGGCTGCTTGCTGCTGTAACTAGACATAGATTCTGGCAGATATCATTTTATAGCCAAGCACCAGGAAGTTCCTGTGGAACATTCCTTGCAAGAGCTGAGCCCTTTACATTTGAGATTGAAAGAAATGTTTCTCAAAAGAGAAATCATCTGGACCATTTATATAATTGCAGTAGCTGCCCAGCTCACCATAAAAAAACAAAATATCATTCCTCTTCCAAACAGGCAAAAAAAAGTTAAATATTTTTTTAAAATATTTATTTAAATAATGTTTAACCTATTAATGACACTACCGAGCCCCACAAAAGAGAACGTCATTGCTAGAGATCTCAATCAACCACTGGGTACACTCAATCAGTAATACTAGATACCATCTCCTTCTGACCAACTTAACCCCTAATACAGTGCTCCTCAACCTTTTCTCACCGTCGGCACACCTAAGCCCTTCCCTGATTTCCGCGGCACACCTAAGCCCTTCCCAGAATTCCGCGGCACACCAAAAGCAAAATATACCAAAAAAAGCAGG
>WWET01000677.1:134188-154762 GCA_011038615.1 Limnodynastes dumerilii | reverse complement strand
TGTCTCCAGCCTCCCTAGTAGTTCCCATTCATGTGTCTGCAGCCTCTCCAGTATAACCAATCGTGTGTCTTTAGCTCTCCAGTATTCTACATTCATGTATCTGTAAGGTCTTCCAGTGATTTTTCTCCTGTTGGAGACATTGCACCGCAGCACACTTGGCAGCATCCCATGGCACACTGGTTGAAGAGCACTGCCCTAATATACTGCATGAAGGACGCTGGGGGTCACTGTCACACATTACCAATCCCCATATCCTGCTTGACCATAGAAGGTACAGAAACCTAAATATATTAGCGTTTAATAAGACACGCTATGTCATTTTTCACTGTGTCCACACATATGAGACAAATCTAGATAAGCATAATGTTAATATGATATGTTATGTGGAATGTAACTTCTGATTGACATAATATTGTAATGCTGTAATTTGTTATTATACAGTATGTTTCTGATGTCCACTCTGGTTTTAATACACATTGTTCTACTATGAACTTTCATAAAAAAAAATAAAAAAATAAACAAGTAAAAATGGATGTATCTGTATTCAAACTGGGTGCAAACAGGACCAGCTTAATGACAACTGTGCAGAGGTCACACATCTACAGACTTCATAATATCCAAGAGGGAAGCGGGACATTGATGCGCTACATGGCTGAGCACCGCAGCATCAATCTGGCTGAATGGCAGCTCACAAATGTCTCTTGATATGAGCTTAATGAGGAGTCTGGGACAAACATTCAGCAATCCGTATGGTGATTAACGACCGAGAGTGCAACAAACTGGATGCGGGGGAGGAGACCAGGCCAAATGACTGAACGCTCATCCGAGTTACTGGGCAGAGAAGGAACAATTTACTGTCAGGACCTGTAGCTACAAGGATATGGTACATTCAATGAGAGACTCTAGGTCCAAAATATTTCAAGTTGAGGCACTTAAAAGAGTTACTAACAACATTAATAGCATTGCGTCCTCAGAACTGAGTGCTGACCCTCTTACGCGGATATCCAATGACCAGCGCTTAGTGTAATATTTCCAACCGGTACAAAATTATTTAGTAAAAGTCTGTATCTGTACGCAGAGAAAGGGCTCACCAATAGCGAACACTGTTATCAGAAGTTACGCTCAGTTATGCTTGCAACCCAGTCATATTAGTTAATTACACATAAGACTGGAGAGGGTGAAATGCGTTCCAATTTGGCACACAAAAGCAGACAAATTATGTTTTTAGCGCACAACAAGGAGTAAATTCAAAACAGAGGATTCAGTCCATACAGACAAAGGCAACAACTCCCAAGAATACACAAACAGGTGGATGCTCGGATTAATATAGGTTATTGACTTTGTGAATCCCCACACCGACGGCTTCATTACGAAGTAGGGAAAAACAAAAGTTGCTTTGCGGCTGCCTCTATTTCGAATGACAGCGGTTGTAGAATTTTTTTTATGAAAGTGTGAATATGCGATTCGCATACCCACCCATGCATTTTCAAAAAACAGCCGCCGGACCACCAGAGAGGTGAGTGACCCTCTCTAGGGACTTAGGGTTAGGCTGCGGGGGGGACTTAGGGTTAGGAATAGCATAATTACTTACCTTACCTAAGCAATAGTTTGCCCAGCCAGTTCCGAACTGGCTGGGAGCGAATGGCCCTTTCAAAATAGGGATGTTTGCAACGGGGACCCACACTCGGTTATAGAAAATAGGTGTATGAAGGTCAGGGGGTAACCAGCATTAACAGAAACAAAAGGAAAGAATATGCCCCAGCGACACTGCCATTAACCAGTAACTAACTATACCATTAAGCCATCTTTTCCAGTGAGCCAGAGTAGGCACAGGAGAACAGGCCTCTGCTACTAGTTACCACAAGCTGTAATACACGTACAGAAGAATAGGACATCAATAACTCACCACGGACTGTAGAGTCCTCCATTCATGAGCACATAGGAGCAGCATATATGAATAAGGCTGTATCTGTGATTGTTAAAAAACAAATGTCCAGTGTGGCATGTGCTATAAAGACAAAACAAAATCGCCAGAGGGTTCAACAGCCTCTGTAACGTGGGTAGTGAACAAGTTAATGCAGCCTTAGTGCAAATAGTCTTTGCTTTTTTTTTTCTATTTTATACAATAGCAAAATACATTGTTGCCACCTCCAAGGGCAACCACAGGCATTCTGCTAGCCAAAAAGAGCACACAGACATCCAGTTATAATGCAGATAATCATATTTATTGTCAGACAATAAGCAGCACTTCATAGCAAACAAACTACAAAACATAAGAAAAAGGCCCTTTCTAGCCGCTACCCAATACAGTTCCTGTATACTGTGAGCAGGCCTTTTATTCTTACAAACACAGTTCACCTTTGGTGCTTACAGCCTCCCTGACCAATGGCCACCTGCCTCACTGAAATCACATGAGACCCCTAGACCAGTGCTCCTCAACCTTTTCTCACCCTCGGCACACCTAAGCCCTTCCCAGAATTCCACGGCACACCTAAGCCCTTCCCAGAATTCCGCGGCACACTTAAGCCCTTCCCAGAATTCCGCGTCACACCTAAGCCCTTCCCAGAATTCCGCGGCACACCTAAACTTTTCCCAGAATTCCGCAGAACACCTAAGCCCTTCCCAGAATTCTGCAGCACACCAAAAGCAAAATATACAAAAAATGCAGGAATTACAAAGTACATACACAGATATAACATTATTTTTTATTTGATAAATTAAAAAATCGCAGCTAATAACTTTTTTCTTATAACTAATTTACCTATTTTACCCCCCATCATGTGTCTGCAGCCTCTCTAGCAGTTCCCATTCATGTGTCTGCAGCCTCTCTTGTATAACCAATCGTGTGTCTTTAGCTCTCCAGTATTCCACATTCATGTATTTGCAAGGTCTTCCAGTGCTTTTTCTACTGTTGGAGGTATTGCACAGCGGCACACTTGGCAACATCCCGTGGCACACTGGTGTGCCATGGCACACTGGTTGAGGAGCACTACCCTAGACTGTAGGCCTTACAGCCTTTTTAAGCACCATGACAGTGTCAGTACTAACCAGCTTACAGACTGGTTGGCTTGCAGACCTGGAATAGGCCTGGTGGATGGAGACCCACCCTTCTCTTCTCCTATCCATAAACCCAGGAAGCCTTGGCTGTTTTTAACAAAACTCATAACAGACCTTATGTATAGAACTCTGGAGCTTTTAAAGTTCTCCTGTGCTCCTAACCCAGTAGTTCACAATGGAGAAGATCTATCACAATGTCCATACATAACCCAATATCGCAATAGCGTAATAACGCAAATCATTGTCAATGAGCAGGACTTCTAGTCCATTTATTCACAGAAACTGTGAAGACATAATGGTAGGTCCAATTCCTCAGCCCAGAGATGTGAGAAAAAAATCCAAATGTTTGGCTACCATTATAGACAGAAATAGGTGCACTTTTAGACTAATCCCATTATTGCAGGGAATAGAATCAGTCTCAAAAAGTGACACCAGGGGCTAGATTTACTAAACTGCAGAAAAGGAAAATTGGAGATGTTGCCCAAAGCAACCAATCAGATGCTGTCTGACATTCTCTAGTAAGTAATAGGTAAGTGAGAGCTAGAATGTGATTGGTTGCTATGGGCAACATCTCCACTTTTCTTTTTCCAAAGTTTAGTAAATCTTGCCCTAAATTTCATCTAAAAAGAAGTAAATACAGACTGGAGAATTTCTAACACTCGTTAAATATCCTAATTATCTTTTACTTTACAAACCGGTATAAAACTTATCATGTAGAGGTGTAATAAAATCCTAAGCCGATACTGGAAGCATACACAGACATAAGTTTACTCAGAGGTATAATCAGGTCCAAGTAATGAATTATTCAGTTCAAGATGCAAATAAAATTAAAAAAATAGTTGCTGGTTTGGGAATAAGACTCTATGCCAGGTATCTCTTATGTGGAAAGACTACAAATATTAAATTATGAACAAACCTGACCTATTTGCTGAGGGTACTAAATCATTCATTAAGGCGCTCTGATGATTAGACGAAAACACATTTGACAAAGGTTGTCAGCTAACTGATGCACAGAAGGGAACTGACAATTATTAGAAATGATCAGACATTATGGATGGCCTTAAAATAAAAGTATTGGGCAGAGGGACGCACTGGAGGCACATTAGCAATGTACGGTTTAAACATCCTCGAGTGGAGATATACTTTAAGGTTTTTTTTATTTAAATAATTATGAAAATGGTTATCAAAACAAATTCACATTTCCAATACACATAATCAGGCAAAACCACAGAAAAACACACATACAAATATACATATTTACATATATTTTTGTGTTCATCTTATGCCTGGTCAGTCATGTCAACACACACACACACACACACACACAGCTCTGGTTAACCTTGGAAGACACAGACAAACCTGCAATAGCAATATGATTGTGATTTACCGAGTCCATACTACAATCTTGCTAAACGACTTTAATATCAATCTATAAAATTATAGCAAGGCAGTAAACGGCAAACACACCTTCACGCTAATTACCAGCCCTTAGCATAATTTGCAAGCAATACAACGTAACGCAGGACTTTCAACCAATGGGTTAATTAGCAAAGAAAAGTCTGACCTACTTTTTTTGTTTAGACTTGTAATTATGTGTATTTATGTTGTGAAATAAAACACAAAAAAATGATTCACTGTAAACAATGTATGAGGCTTCGAAAACAAAAACACCAAACCTGTAGACTGATATTACTGCTGGTCTCCTGGGAATTGGTATACTATGCATATCAATGTGATTTCCGCAGTGTAAGATCAGAGATGAAATAAGATCGCGGAAACCTTTATTTCTCATTCCATGCACACGAGCAACCACAAAAAAGTCCCTAATAAAAAGCACAATGTGACGGTGAAAAAGGAGCAGGCCAGCTAAACCGGCAGCACTTGGCATCATTGCCGTGGGCAGCAAGAAGGCTTAGGCTGCGGGATGAATGGAATAAGGGTTAGGCTGCGGGGGGCCTAGGGTTAGGGAGTGGGTTGGGGGGAAGCTTACCTACCTTATCGATTGCTATGCCTCATCGAGCTCCGATCTGGCTGGGCCGAATGGGGACCCACACTCACAGGAAAAGTGGTTGGGAGGGTGGTTGGAAAAGAAAGACTATATGGGCCAAGTGGTTCATATCTGCTGTCACATTCTATGATTTTCTCATTCTCAGGGTGGTTAAAGTTTTGAGAAGCCAGCAGAGAATCATTATCTGGAAACACAATTTATTAATACTTTGTGCATGTGTTTGCCTGTGAATCAGGCATAAGGAACCAGATATCTGATTTTCCCTATTTCTGTGCGTTCAAAGGAATTTCGTCTGCTTTGCACTTTGGATTTTGCGGCCCTGCAATAACACATTCCCACGCATCTGATCATCACAAATCTGTGCCTAACAACTGGAAGTCTGGATCCTGTCCAAGAAGCACATACTTGCTTATAATTGTTGTCAAGGTCATTGTGAAGTCTCAAATAAAGCTGATTTGCTCCATAAAAAAACAACTTTATTTTTTTATAATATAATAGAGCACAGCTGGCATTTCAAGTTGTTTAAATAGCCTCTTGTTTGATTTCCAGGTACAGCCTTAAAGCTAGCCACACACTACATTGATTGTTGCTCCCAGCAGCAGGTGGGCGATAAATGGGACGATTTTCCCTTAGGAAAATATCAGTGCCAGAAACCTCTCCTGGTGGGATCCACGCTGAAGAGGGAGAGGCTGTTGAGACTGTCAGGAAGCCCTTGCAGCTGACTGACTGCATGGGCCTCCTGTCAATCTCTGAACTGATTGGCTGCCCAGGCCTTCTGTCAATTTGGGCAGGAAACGCTGCAATTGGCTGTCTGTCAGAGAATCTCTGGCTAATGTGTGGCACCACTACCTCCTGGCCCTAGTTTCCCTGTCTGTCTGACAATATAATCACCGGCAAGTAGAGCAGTAATACATTAACGGAATTAACTGAAGTTTCAGAAATCCATCAGCACCACACACCACAGCGATTGGTACCAATAAAAAAATCCCTTTTTTTATGGGATTTCTGTTACCTCAGCTGCTGTATAATCAACATATGCTGTATATGCATGGCCTAAACCAGTAGAAGAGCCACTGATGTCCACCATTCTGTCAAGGATCCTAATTTTACGAATATATGTGGGCTTGGCAGTGAAAGGTAGAAGAGCACAGTATATAAAGTTTAAGAGCTGTGCTGTGAGTCTATCTCTTCATCTGCTGCTGGTCATGGATTCTTTCAGCAATGAAGTTCACTTTTCTAAGGAATGTATTTAAGGCTGCCACAAAACAGTCCCTATTATTGGTTACCAGGGCGCCTCTGATTTATGATGTCTCTCTGACAACACCGTTACAGGCTTTCTGAGTCCTGATGGATTTATTGATTCACGTGTCCCTCACTGGTCTCTTAAAGCCTCTATATTTTAATTTCTCTCATGCGCTGGATGCTTTCCTGAACTGTGCTTTTGGACTCTGAATGTGTTTGTGCATAGTTATTACAGTTTGGCCGGCACTTCCAGGGAAGACATTAGACTATTTTTCATACCGATTATAAATATAATGTGCTATTTTTTTTTTGGGCTATTCCAAGCGCTGGTATACAACATTAATATCCTGGATGTATATCATGTATAATTAAGACTTTGGTGAATGAGGCTCACATGCCTTGGTTTTAGTAGATATCTTATTTTGATCTATAACATACATTGCCAGTGGAAAGGGTTTAGGGGAGATAGGATTGTACACTCCTGTGTGAGATTGCTTATATACAGTTCGTATACTGTAATTATGTTCTATGCTGGCCACACAGTAGAGAGATTATCGGCCCCATCATACAATTATTGGTATCCAACTTTACCGGTAAGGTCTATTATTTATACAGTCGGAGTGTCTTACATCTGGGACTGTTATCTATGTGCCTTTTTAACTCATTGGCATAACGGCATCTGCACTTCCTTCTCATGAGTCGACTTTGATAAACTGTGCTGCACTCTCATCACGATTTGAGCTTATTCCCCTGACCTCACTATACTGGACATTGGAAAAGTGTTTTGAGCAGCATCTGAAGTCTTTTGAACAACTTCTCCAGGCCGGTCTCCCCCCTACTGAATAGACAGTACCAGTAGCATTTCTTAGCAAACATAACCCCTTCACTTGGAACCAATTATACAAAGTGCCTTTCTTACCTCTAATTTCTTTTCAACCACATTGTTAGGTGGCCACCTGTGGGCTTAACTCTATTGTATTCATGCTGAATGCTTCTCCCATTTACCTTTATTGAATTTATTACATTTTTGCTTTTATCACATTCATTGTTTTTTGTTTTTTTTTAAATCGATACATACTTTGATGTTATAGGGGTCTATGTCTGGCACGCCACGGATACAGAGATTTCTCTCTACAGCCTGTAATTTGCCATCAGTGGCTCTAGTCCTATCCTCTTCATCACTGACAAACAGTGGGTCAGTGAAGAACAGCTTGAGCTTGCCAGTCACCAAAGGTGCTCAGTATTGCAGCCAGCATGTCCTTTCTGTTTCAGCACTGGGGACCTAATCCCACTCCTCAGGAATGTACTGATAAAGTCTATTAAGTTAAGATTTTTGTTTATTGTGTATATATGCATTTTTTTTATTTTTTATTTTTTTTTACAGTTTACAGTATTGGTGTCCCTCTCTGTTTGCTGATCCCCACCTACACACATCTGTCCATGTGAGTGGGATTGCCACAATTGTCTTCTGGATAGTGACCTCAACACACACAATCATCTTAATCTTTTTAGGCACAGAAATTGGGACAGGCACATAAATAGGGTGCCTTTATCTGGCTCCTCATTATCAATTTATAATAAAGTATTAAAAATAATAAAGATGAGAATAAAAGCAAAAAAAGACCAAGAATATGTTCTAATTTACTGATTTAAAATGACCAGATTTTCCTGCTCACCGGTCATAATATCAGGAAGCTGAACGTCAGTAAGCTTTTACCAGTGAAGTGTTTGAAAGGATGCACACTGAGGGGCTGATACTGATAAAGTCTATTAAGTTAAGATTTTTGTTTATTGTGTATATATGCATTTTTTTTATTTTTTATTTTTTTTTACAGTTTACAGTATTGGTGTCCCTCTCTGTGTGCTGATCCCCACCTACACACATTTGAACATGTGAGTGGGATTGCCACAAGTGTCTTCTGGATAGTGACCTCAACACACACAATCATCTTAATCTTAATCTTTTTAGGCACAGAAATTGGGACAGGCACAGAAATAGGGTGCCCTTATCTGGCTCCTCATTATCAATTTATATAAAAGTGTTAAAAATAATAAAGATGAGAATAAAAGCAAAAAAAGACAAAGAATACATTATAATTTACTGATTTAAAATGACCAGATTTTCCTGCTCACCTGTCATAATATCAGGAAGCTGAACGACAGTAAGCTTTTACCAGTGAAGTGTTTGAAAGGATTCACACTGAGGGGCTGATTCAGAGCTGCACTTACACCTTTTTTTTTTGTGCAAGTGTAGACCTGAGCAATACCATGTTGAGCTGCAAGGGGAGGCAATTTTAAATTGTGAAACCAGAATTAAAAACGAGAGGTGCAGTTTTTTTTAGCTCAACTCTAATATAGAGATTAAACATAGTTATTCAGTATTTACGGTTTATATGCAAAAGTAAAATATTTTCCCTGCATGCAAAAGATTTAAAATTAATTAGCACCCCTTACTTTGCAAAATGGTTTAGTCGAGCTGTACACTTGCACCTATTTTTCCCATACTTTTAAACTCTGAATTATCCCTCGAAGGGTTATCGGACAATTACGCGATCATTGAAAATCTTTCCAGTGTGTACTGTCACACAATGCTGCAGGATCATCTGATGAAAAGACGTCAGATCGTTCCTGAAAACCTCAGAGTGTACCCCTGCTTTAGATGGAAGCATTTTACCCGAGACAGAATCAAATGATAAGACAATCAGCTTTGGTGCCAGCAAGCAATAGGTTAACAAGCATTTCCATCTGTAAAGTCTGCACCACGCTGGGTTTGAAGCACGTAAATGCTCACAAGTCTTGCAAACACGAACATCAGCTGCACTCATTAGTGGACAGCATGTCTTGAAAGGCTACAAGCTCACAGTGCACCTACAATGGCCAAATTAGTGTCACTCACAAGTGATAACGAGAAATTTATGTGCAAGCAGTTTACATAAACCATAAAAGCTGAGACTGGAAATTGCATCTCCACCTATTTTTATTTTTTAGATCGCTTCCCAGAGACCAATGCTATTCCACTGCATGGGCTGCCATGGCAACAGAGGTAGCAAGGTTTGGGACCGGTTATAAATATGAGAGCTCACCAAGCAGAAGCAGCATGTAAATATATATATACTTTATTATTAAATCAAGCTCTAATCTTCAGAAAAAGTTCTGCATATTAGCCAGTTAAAGGTCTAAAATAAAATGCATTGATTTGCTGTTCTGATGCTTTTTGATGACCATCAAGCGTTTTCTTTTAAAGTTAAAATATTATGTTACTACTAATTAGATCATAGATAGGCACTGATTAATACAACCATTCTGGTCAAGAACCAATATGATATATTTATTTCATATCTTACCAGAAAATTCTAAAATTATTGGACTTAAGTTAAATGTCCATAATATGGTGGAGTAAAATCATTCTAAGACATGCCAATTGTTGCAGATGTATTTAACATTCTATTACCAGTATGCAAATTCTCTAACTCCATCTAAACTGACTTTCATAGGGAATCATTAGGTGGCATGTAATCTCCACCCATCATAACATGTTGCAGAGGCCTGTGAACACTTTACTTGCCGTCATTGGACTAGACCTGTGCTGGATCCACCTAGCATTCTAATGGGTGTGGGTCCCCGAAAAGAACGATCCTATTTCAATAAGGCCGTTCTCTCCCAGCCAGTTTCGTACTGTCTGAGATATCGATTGCTTCTAGCAATTGATCCCCGGAGCACCGAACACGATGCTCCTAAAGGTGAGTGGGTAAACTAACCCCAAGCCTTACCCTAATTCTAACCCTAACCCTCCCTTCTCCCTAGCCTGACCCGAATACTCCCTTCTCTATAGCCTAACCCTAAGACCTCCCTCCCCTTCTTTGGCCCTAACCTCCCTCCTCTAAGACTAAAAGTCCCCGGAGAGGTTACTCACCTCTCTGGAGCTGTCATCCGGCAGGTCTGTGAACATGAATGGGCGAGTATGCCGATCGGCAAACTCACCCTTTCATAAAAAATTTTTAGTAAAACGGACCCCTATTCGAAATAGAGACAGCCGAAAAGTAACTTTTGCCTGTCTCTATTTCGCAAAACAGGCCATCGGATCTAAGACTGGAACTGCATTCTAACTACTGTAGTGGCGAAGGGAGGCTACTCCCCTCACTCATCAGTTATGATATCCAAAGCCTCCCTTAAGATTTCTGTAACGTCACCACCTAAAATGCGGAAATTTGGATTTACAAGAACAGAATTTTGGATCCCGATGCGTCATGGGAAAGCGATGCTTGTGCATGCGCTGATTATAAAAGAGGGCATTTATCAATTCTACTACACTTGTAGTAAGTATGGATCTGATCCATTATTATAATCATTGAAAATCAATTATAATGCAATACAATGCACATGCTGCTTTGTGGGCCTTGCACAAGCAGTGTTGCTTGTGGAGGAATCAACTCAATCCTATTTTAAGATTTAAAAAAATGACAACCCCCCCACAAAATTGGTTAAAATACAAATATAGAATTTAAATAAAAAGTATTATTTCAAAATATTTATGTAAAAGTTTGACTTTAACGGATATGACTAACAGAAAAGAAATAGTGAAAGTCAAAGAATTGGGGCTCATTAAAAAAAAACAAAAAAAAACAAACAATTAAAAATACGCCAGGACCAGACTGTACACTGCCAGACAGCTTCCTGCCAGTTCAAACCCCAGCAAATGTTTCTACATACCGCCTGGACTACCTTACAGGCAGTGAACAGGAGTGGGATGACAAATCAAGAGCTCAAAGTTTACTTCACTCTGCTTTCCCTCAATGAGAGCACAGGGTTCATCGGGGCTGCAATTCACAGAGAGGTGAAGAAACAGTGGGAGGTGAGAGTTATTACTGTACTACAGGCAGTGCAGGTAATTGTTACCAGTATGCAGGAAGCTTTGAAGCCCTTCCATTTTGAGATGTCTGAATATAAATATGAAATAAAATATAAAATCTTAGTTATATAGCTAGAGCTACAGGCTCTTCTAAGCACTTCCACTATTCTAATTGTCTTTTAACCCTAGAGAGAGTTACCTTAGACAGTCTCATCTCACAATGGATCTTGCGATCTCAGAGCCAACTCACACTGACCACTGTTACAACAACAAAAATCTGAAGACTTTGATCATCAAGACTTTCATGATAAATGAACTAGTTGATGGTTTTGGTCCCAGCATTATGGCATTATATACTGGAAGGTTCATTTACAAAAAAAAATATAAAAAAATAAAAATGTTTTTCTTGTGGGATAACCCAACCAATTTCTATCCTCCTTCCAGCAGAGGGCAGTAAACAATATGTCCTCCAACCCACATACAACAATGCATCATATCCCCCCCACACATTTATAAATGCACTTTCCCATGTTTTATTGTTGATTTTCATAGTGCCATAATCTATACATTAAACCATTTACAATCAAGAAAGAAGCTGGAGCACTGGAAGAACATACTAACGCCACACAGATAGTGCCCTGGTTGGAATCAAACTCAAGGCTTTAGCTATGTGACTGTGCCCACTAGTCATTCAAACACTTTGGGGTCCATTTACTATCATTAGTGCATCAAGCGCTAATGATAGCAGCCAGGCTCACTGCGCCTTGCAGCGAGCCTGGCAGGACTGCGGGTTGTATTTATGAATACTTACCCCTCCGGCAAAGTCCCGTGATGGTCAGCGAGCCTGGCAGGACTGTGGGTTGTATTTATGAATACTTACCTCTCCGGCGAGGTCCCGTGATGGTCAGCGAGCCTGGCAGGACTGTGGGTTGTATTTGTGAATACTTACCTCTCCGGCGAGGTCCCATAATGGTCAGCGAGCCTTTTGCGGACAACTTTCGGCTACACTCAAAAACTAAATCCCGGAAGATGCGCAGTAGCTGCCTTTTGGGGACTTGTAAAATTTCAAGCCTCGAAAGGCAAAATCACTGCACATGCGGCGGGATTAGAGCCAGACGCAGCGCCCGGTCAGGTAAATTTAATAACCTTTTTTTTTTTTATAAATATATTTATTATTTAATTTAATTAAAATGGATAAATATATATTTTTTTCTACTTTTAGTTGTATTTTACTAAAATGTATTCCAGCAGTCTCCCGACTCCTGATATGTTCCGCCCTTTTCCTCCCCCTAATAACAGCTATTGGGGTGGGGGGAGGGATATATGGGGAGAACGCTGGAATACTTACCCTGACGCCATCTTCAGATGGCGTTATTTATCGCGTTGGTGCGGATTGTTAAAATTATTTGGGGGATTTGTAAAATTTAAAGCCTCGAAAGGCAAAATCACTGCACATGCGGCGGGATTAGAGCCAGACGCAACTCCCGGTCAGGTAAATTTAATAACCTTTTTTTTTTTTTATAAATATATTTATTATTTAATTTAATTAAAATGGATAAATATATATTTTTTTCTACTTTTAGTTGTATTTTACTAAAATGTATTCCAGCAGTCTCCCGACTCCTGATATGTTCCGCCCTTTTCCTCCCCCTAATAACAGCTATTGGGGTGGGGGGAGGGATATATGGGGAGAACGCTGGAATACTTACCCTGACGCCATCTTCAGATGGCGTTATTTATCGCGTTGGTGCGGATTGTTAAAATTAGTACACTTAGTAAATATAGTGATCTTCATTTTCATATGATAAAGCCCGTTTTCACATGAATCCTATTAATCATATGAAAATGACCTTCGTAAATGTAGCCCATAATCTGATTATGTAAAGAGCCTAATGCTTAGAACTGTCTTTAAAATTTTGCAAAAAGAACATTTTCTAGTTGGATATTTAAAGAATAATAACGCATCATTCAAAGCAGAGGTTCATTAATTAGGAGGAGTACTCTTAAATCAAACAACACTATTGTCTCTCTGTATGGTTGTTTGGACATCTTGAACAACAACTGGCAAAGCCGACTTTATATTAACAGAGGGGTTAGGCACAATGGGCTGCAACCAGACTTAAGTGCTTGAAATTAGTTACTCCTGGGCTAAACCATGTTGATTGCAGGGGGAGTCAAATTAATTGTATTCTTTGCATGCAGGGCTATATCTTTGAATTGCTTACTGCACACAGATACTGACCAGCTTTACTATCACACTGTTATTTATACTTGGGATAGGAAACATCACCTCTCACCTCTAATACTGTTTGCAACAAATGAAATATGACCCCCAAGCAATCAACATGGTTTAGCCCAGGAGTAACTAATTTCAAGCACTTGTCTGGATCCAGCCAAATGACAAAAACGGCTTCCATAAACAGATAATAAATTGTTAGTTGAATTTCTTTTTTTGACACACTTCCTTAAGAAGCAAGATTTCTAATGTTTTTTTTCATACAAGTGACTAGTGATCACATATAAAAATGAACTGGGGTGCTGGATACTACTGAATAGGATGAATAATTATTATTAAAGAAAAGAAAATTACCAATTACGTACTTGATTCTTTAAATTTTATTAAAACAACAATTAATATGTTCAATATAAGATCAATAATAAAAATTGATCATATCAATTATCGTTGGGTGGAGGGGGGGAGAAAAAATATATACATATATATCTCTCTGGTGCCCCTCTCTATAGAGATGATAGAGATTCAAGTTATATTTGAGTTGATACTTCCTAATTGGTTATGATCCGGTGCAATTCAATTGGTCTAGGCAACGGAGCAATCCATTAGGGTACGAATTGGATTTAATGGACTCTGAAAAGAGATACAGAATCCAATAAGTAAATAGCAATAGAAATATCAATAGCAAAAAAAAATTATTATATACAAAGCTGAATATTTGAACATATAAATAATGTTAAGTCTGCTGTTTTACTAACCTCTCATGCTTGCTTTTTAGCACGTTGTTGATATGACCATATTGTGCATATTGCTTTTTTTTTGCTTAGCTCATATCCATTATTGTTGAGATTTTGAAGTAGTTCACTGTCAAAACATCTATTCATGTAGATACTACTCAGAAGGTTTTGTGCCGGCTTTATAGAGAGGGGCATCAGAGAGATATTTATGTATATATTTTTTTCTTTCTTGATATTATCAATTTTTATTATTGTTCTTATATTGAACATATTAATTGTTGTTTTAATAAAATTTTAAGGATCAAGTACGTAATTGGTAATTTTCTTTTCTTTAATAATATTCATTCATCCTATTCAGTAGTATCTAGCGCTCCAGTTCATTTATATATATTCTTCGCTTAGGTGTATACACTATTAAGGAGTGCTGACACTACTCCTTTACTGTATGAGCGGCTTCTTACTATTCCCAGTGTAATTTTACACTAATTTATCCATAAATGATCAGCGCTGACCCACTACTTATTGTATTGTTGTATCTGACTAGTGATCACAGCAGACATAGTTTACAAACTCAGCTTCTGTTGGATTGTGTAGACTCTAATTTTAGCCGGCAAGAACGTCATCTCATCCGTTTTAGAAATTACTGCTAGTAAATTTCATGAATTACTTAAATCCCACACAAAGATTAAATTAATTTGCAATGAAATCCTGCGGGGTGTTAATAAAACCTACTCAGAATAAGAACTCCATAAAGGATGTTTCACTTTCTTTCACTGCACAGTTCTCTAAAATGGGGTAAAATTAGTCAAATATTTTAAGCAGTGACAAAAAAAAAAATAACGTTTCTATTTGTTTCATAAGTGTTTTCTTTCTGCCTGGAAACTGGGATAAACCATTGCTATCAGTAATATTTCATTTCATACATGGTGAGGAAGCTGTTCCATTATTACCCTTTGAATTAAACTGTAAATCATGCTCGAATGTACAGAACTTATACAATATATATACCTATTCATAATTAAATTATAGCCGTAATAGTTACTTAATCCTGGATTTGCATTAAATGACAATCTAAGGGCCGCTGCATCTGCATGCTGTATGGATGTCTAGTGTGATCGATTATTTTCCACCACTACAACCCTATAACCAGGAACATTTATGAGAACCGTGGCAGGGGAAAGTGAAACAAGCCAGTCACATTTACACTGCAACTGTATTTTTGCAAATGCAGAAAAATAAAGGTAAACATCTGTGAGCAATACATTCTCCAAGTGGATCTATTTTCAGACATGTCTCCAATAATGCGTGACAAAACCCAAAAACACATTACTCTGAAGGAAGTGGAAGAAGCATCTCAAGAAATAAAAAACTACTAAGTAAGTAAAGATTTGTGTGTGTGTGTGTGTGTGTGTGTGTGAAGGGGGATACATACTAGAAACAAGAGAAGCGTGTGATTGCTCACAGAATGTCATTGCTTACAATACAGAATGGGATGCAAGACTCAGCTTTATCACCCATGACGTAGACTCAGATAATGGACCATATTCATCTCCAGGGCCATCTTTTACACTGGGCAACTGCATAAGGCCCCACAAGTCTAGGGCCTCCCCAGTAGTCAAGGCAAGGGGGAGACAGAAGGATGGTTGGACATACAAGGAGGAGACAGAAGGGCTGGTTGGACATACAAGGGGGGGGGGCAGAAGTGCTGACTGGACATACAAGGAGGGGACAGAAGGGATGGTTGGACATACAAGGAGGGGACAGAAGGGCTGGCTGGACATACAAGGAGGGGACGACATACAAGGAGGGGACAGAAGGGCTGGCTGGACATACAAGGAGGGGACAGAAGGGCTGGCTGAACACAAAGAAGAGGAGTTTAAATGGCTATAGAGACACACAATGATGGGCAGAATGAGGGCACAGTGTGATGATAAACACTGTGATAATGAAGGGGTAGCAGTATGATAAAAGGGCAGTGTGATGCAGGAGGGCACAATGTGATAAATTATCATTTATTGCAATGTTTATGTTTTTCATTTTTATTCCTGTAAATGGGTTGGTAGGGGCCCCTGTGCATTGCTTTGTCCTACAATGCTTTTAAGATGGCCCTGTTCATCTCCCAGCTATATACCTGTTTTTAAATATCCATTAAATGGGCTTAAGATGTTATTTTCTTCTTAAAGTGTTTAAGGTGTAAACATGGCCCTTACATACATCTAAAACGACTTTAAAATACATAAGTGGCATAACTATATATAAATGACTATATATATGCTATGCCCTTGACTATAAAAGGTGAACAGATGAGGGCAGTGAAATCCCATGTCACTACCCTGTCTTGTGCAGACTTTTGTCTAGATCTGCAGCCATAACTCTACCTTATGTTCTTCGTAAGGATCTGCGTTCGTCCGCACACAGATCCGTAAGGAAGTGCCTATTGCCACCCAGCTTGGTTAATCAACATGCCTCTGCCTGTTTCCACTCCTTGTGTGGAGATTAGGTATGCGTTAAGTGACTGCCTCTCGCAAGGATCTCCTTGAATTCCATATGGAAGGAGATGCGATACATGACATCTGCGCACTTCATTCCAGGCATCCAACTTCTGCAAGAAGGATGTCGGATAGAGGCCGGGATATGGCCCAATATCTGCAGAACTAGTTGAATCACAACAAAAAAAAGCAAAATAGCATCTAATAACAATTGTCTTATTAATGTTGTGTATTTTAGCAGCTCCAGAAAATACGTCATTTGGTACAAGTGTGAGTTAATTTACACCCAGCTAAAGATCACAGCATGCAAACATAGCAGTACTAAGTATTGCTGATACCCCTTTCAGATCGCCGACCCGGGATATTGCCAGGGCAGCAGAGGATCCCAGGGTCACAGACCCCGTTTCACACTTCAGGGCAGACCCGGGAAATTCCGAGACCTGGGTCTGCCCTGTCGTCATCGCGGTGCGTAATTTGTTTACCGTTGCTTTGGCAACACTTGTTGCCAGGGCAATAGTAAAAAAAAATTCCACCAATCGAGGTACATTAGGTGCTACACGGGTTGAAAAACCCGGGTAGCACCTTTCACGCTGCACTCCTACCCATCGGAAGTGCACCTTTCAGATCTCCACGAAATACACGGGATTTTGCAGAGACCCGGGTTTTTGGCGAAAATCCTGGGTATTTCGTTGTGATGTGAAAGGGGTATAAGTTTGCAATAATGAACAGCAGAGGACCACTGAATGCGATGCCAGGTAAGAGTCACTTGACCCATTCAGTCCACCCAATATTTTTATTGATGATCTTTTTTTCTTCATAATCACCCCCAAGTGAATCCACGATGCTTGGGACCCTGTAAATTGCTGGATTTAAGAATTTTTTCCTTTAACAGGGTTTCTGTCAATTTCCTTACTACTAATGTAAGGCTCACTGGTTGGTAGCTACCAGCTACCAGATTCTTCCCTATTTTCACTTTTACACAGAGGGATAGTATGCTATTTTCCAGTCTATAGAAAGTACTGCTGAGTGACTTGTTGAATAATAATGATAATGTTTTACAAGTACCTCTTAAAGTTTAATCCTAGGATATATTCAATTTGGCCCCATTGATTAGTACTTTTAACATCACAGTTTGATTTGTACCTGCTCCTCAATGGAAGGATATTTCATTACTTTCCTGGGATCATTATTCAGTCAATTTTGACCGCTGTTCTTTCTCTTCTCTTTCTTTGGTGATCTGCTATAAGCCTGTCGCATTCAAGTCTCCAATTCTCCAGTTATTCTTACTATACCTCCTTTTGTTTTTCACGTTCTCACTTTTCGTACAGAGCGTGACAATTCTTCCTGTTTGGCTTTTTGCCCCTCTGATAACCTTCTTGGCCTCCTTCATCTTTCTGACTTTGCTTATAAATCCTAAAGGCCATCTTTTTAGTTTTTACCACTCTACCTCTTATAAACCATACAAGTTTCTTTCTGCAAAAGGTCTGTTGCTGTTCATAATGAAATTTCCAATTTTTTCAATACTTCATCATGATAGGTGCCTCCACTCTACAAGTTAAGTATATATTTATTTTACTAAACCCAGCTGCCTAATGATCACTGCATGCCACACCTACTGTCATCATTTGCAAGTACCAAATCTATTATTACCTCTAATTCTAATGAATGTCAAGCATTATAGCATTGTCCATTTCCTCATCTTTTATGGTGTCCTATCTACTATCCCAATGCAAAGAATAACATGTGGTTGATGTTGTGATCCAAATAGAGTATGCTTTTTCTACAATGCTCCTTATTACAGTAGTATTTATTCTTTCCTTCATATACATTTATACACCACCTCTAATCTTTGCTACTCCATCCTTCCTAAATAAATCAGGGTTGCCGACTCTCCCGGAATATCCAGGAGTCACCTGAAATTTGGGCAGGTACTTCTAGTACCCCAGGAGAGCTGGCAAATCTCCCACAGAGGGCTTGAGGCTGTGGTTTCATGGAATTTGCATCATCAAGCCCCGTCCCCATCCCTAGTAAAACTAAGAGAAGTGGGCAATAATAGAGAATAAATTGCATCATTAAGCCTTGCCCCTTGCAGGCTTCTATGGCACCTGGAGGGAAGCTATGAAAAATTGTCACTTTAGTCCTTGGCTGCACCTCTTCATTTATATATACACTTGCACACATTTCATATATTTGATTAGAAGCGTGGCCTTGTGTGTTTTGTTGTTAGTTTTACTTTGGGAGCCTGACCTCCCCAATATGGCTGCTGCACATTTTCAAATGGCAGGAGTGTCTTAATACAGGCTTCCTGAGTACACATACAGCAGACGGATAGGGACTCACCTACAGGAGGTGCCTTGACGCTGGGCAGGTGAGCTTAACCCAATATAGCTATATTGTGAACTAAGCCTCCTTTTTATGTATGTGCTGACACATGGGGCCAGATTTACTAAGCTTTGAGTTTGAAAAAGTGGAGATAATGCCCATAGTAACCAATCAGATTCTAGCTGACATTCTCTAGTATGTAATAGGAAAGTGAGAGCTAGAATCTGATTGGTTGCTATAGGCAACATCTCCACTTTTCCAAACCCGCAGTTTAGTAAATCTGGCCCATAGTGTTACATAATGTTTGTATGGAGCGCAGGACCTGTCTTTTGTTCCTTGATGAAAAGTCGACAACCCTGAAATAAATTGCATCCCGGTATGGCTATGGTAACACATGATTTTCATTGCACCTAAATTTTACGATGCCCATAACACCCAGATTATCTCTTGACATTACTGCAATTGGTTCTGAAATGTAATTTCCTAAGCTCCTAGAAATAGTTCAGGGAACATAAGAAACAACTCCATGGGAGTTATATGTGCCTGCTAATGGGTGACTAAGGGCAATATACATTAAAAGGCAAAAAGTGCTCAGAACACACTCCTAACCCTTTTAGGAGAATAAGTGACGATGGCTCTGTGACAGCTGGCTGACACTTCATAGCATTTGCATCATTACTGAGTGGGCACAAGTAGACAGCATTATTTAAACCTCTGCCCCTAATTTGGTAACTTGCTCCATGACCTTGCTTTATAATGAAAGGTTGTTAGCAGACAGTTGGTGGCTCTGACTAATAATGCAGCACAATGCTTCAGTTTGTCAGAAGTCTACCAGTTTTAGGTAATGTGTTTAGCCATCAGTTTTCCATGTCAGACAAACAATAAAAATATTTTTTAGAACACTTAAAATCATTCCTTCAAGTCCAGAAGTGCATTACATACGATCTGTTTAACATTCAATAGATTTACTTGTATCTGGACAGACGTTTTAGCTCTGCGGCATAAAGCACTGATTGAGGTGTGAAGCCAGCTGATTGTTATTCCTAATACCAATTAAGAATCTGAGCACTCTGATGTCTACTGCAAAGCTTTATCTTTCCAACAACAACATAGTAGAATGCATATCTGTACATAAACACCAGGGACATCTGGTTACTCAGATCACTTCTACCTACCGATATCTATACATGAATACACATACATTTATCTGTATTTTATTCCTTTATTAAGCCGAGTATAAAAGTAAACTACAAATATAAAGAGTTCTCATTATACTCACATGGGACTGTATTTAGTATCTGGTGCAAGTACATAGAAACATAGAAAGTGACGGCAGATGAGAGCCACATGGCCCATCTAGTCTGCCCATTTGTTTATTGAAAACTATACTGACCCTAGACCCTATTTACCCTCAATTTGGTTTAGTTTACCCTTATATTTATCCCAAGCATGTTTAAATTGTTCTACTGTATTGGCCTCAACCACCTCAGATGGGAGAATATTCTACTTATCTATCACCCTTTCAGTGAAGTAATTTTTCCGCACATTTCCTTTGAATCTACCACCCTCCAGTTTATACCCATGTCCTTGTGTTCTATTACACCTTTTCTTTTGAAAAATGGTACCCTCCTCTAGCG
>WWET01000677.1:112208-122334 GCA_011038615.1 Limnodynastes dumerilii | reverse complement strand
AAGCCAATGCAAAAGACAGACAATATCCAATCCAATGCAGAGACAGACAATACCCAATCCAATGGAAAAGACAGACAATATCCAATCCAACGCAAAAGACAGGCAATATCCAATCCAATAGAGAGACAGACAATATCCAATCCAATACAAAAGACAGACAATATCCAATCCAATGCAAAAGACAGACAATATCCAATCCAATAGAGAGACAGACAATATCCAATCCAACGCAAAAGACAGGGAAATCAGAAGTCAGGATCCGGATACCTGCACTTATAACATTATCAGGGCCTTACATTCCTAGCAGCAACAAACCCGCAAAGGCCTTGATACTAATCATATGCAGTGTTTATCTCTGCTGTCTCCTCTAATCAGAATGATGGAAGTGGAATTTCCCAGAGCTCCTCTCAGGGTGGATTGTGCTGGTCTTTCCTCCTTGTTATGTCTGTAGGTGTTGTATTTTTCGGAGGGGTCACGGAGTGGATATTGTGTAATTGTGTTACTCATGTACATATCATGCAGTGTGCAATGACTTTATTAGATGTAGACACTCTGCAGTATGAGTAAAGCCCCTCTTACCCAATACTAAGAGCGGACGCTTCTCCATTAGCACATCCTTGTACAGATCCGCCTCTCCAGTCAGCAGCTGAATGATCTTGTTGGTGAGTTCTAGAATTCTCAGATCGTTGTTTCTCTCCCGTATCAGGGATTGAGGTGGAGGCTCCATGGCGGGGATCTGGGTCCTGCTCTTTTCTCCTGACACACATGGATGACCTCCGGTCTTTATGTGCTTACCAGATGTTTTCTTTACAACTATGTAATCCTGTATATTGATACACAAAACTACATATTATTTTCCAGAGAGTTTACTTTATATTCCATTGTAACAACATCCAGCCTCGGGAATTCCTCACCTCTCCGGTCAGCAGGTAGATGATCTCCAGGGTGAGATTTAATATTCTCTCAGTCATGTGACTCCTATACTTGTACATCCTCAGGGAGTCAGTCAGGTGATCTATACGTGACTGTATTATTAGACACCTTCACATAACTTTCCAGTGTAATCTACAAATGTATAAATATTACAAGTGATACATTGATAAATAAATGTTTTTAAATTTAAAAAAATAAAATTCCAATTTTAAAAAATACGTTGATTTATTTGCAATTCTAGGCTAACGTCTGAAGATAATTTAAAATGACCTATAACAAGAGTGAATTAATCAAGAGTGCTTCCATTATATGTACACGACTACACCATAACTGGCCAGTTTATCATATAGAGTGTGGTCAGCTATAAGAGCAGGCGATCTTAACGTACCATTCTCAGCTCCAGCTCCATTGGAATCATGACAGTTGAAAATAAAAATAATTATGTCAGTTCCTCGACTGAAATATTATAATGATCCTAAAATGATTCTAAATTGGAACAATCTACAAAGTTTTGTTTAGTTTTATTTTTGTTCTTAGACATAAATTTACCTATTATTTTTTCTTTAGGAAAGCTTAATTACTTTAATCACTTTAAACTGGAGAAATGTATAATATACTCAGGGTTGCCGACGCTCCCTGAATATCCAGGAGGCATTGTTCCCGGTATCCTGGAGGAGCAGGCAAATCACGTCTCTAATCCCCACCCCCTGCCTATCAGTACTGCAAATCTTAGTGTTAACGGATTGGGCGGGACTTGATGATGTAATTTGCCCCAAACCCCATCCCCCAGTAACACTATGAATAGTAATGCTGATGGCAGGGGGCGGGGCTTCAGGACACAATTTGCATGATTAAGCCCCATCTCATACCGGCATCTATCTCTTCCCTCCGAGATCTCAGAAGCAGAATGTCGGCAACCTGACATAAGTATATACCACTGTACATATATACAATACACGTTTTATACGCCATACATGTCTGTTGGAAAATCAAATGACACAATAAATGTGTGTAGTAATGAATGTTGTGTTGAATATACTGTCTGCCCTGAAGGTCGTAATGTCCACAACTACAATATAATGTCAACAAGTTTAATATATGTTCCAGATAATACCCCAGGTGTCAATGCTGTCCCTGCTGCTGTTGTCCCCACTCTGGTTACGCTCCTGTCCTCTGCTCTATCCCACTGTTATCCCCACTCTGCTCAAGCTCCTGCTCTCCAACCCATCCCACTGTTGTCCCCACCCGTGTGTGCTGCTGCTCCTCCAGGGCGCTCTGACTCTTTGTTCCGTTGCCTGTGTTCCTCCTGACCTGCTGCTTGATCTTGGATACTCATCCAGTGTCCTCTCTCTCTTTGTCCTGCAGCTCATGTCTTTCTTTCCCTGCTGCATGCTCCTGGCTGCTGCTTGTCACTCTTCCGCTGTCGTCCCTGTGGGGCTTATCACAGTTGCTGTTGAATGATTCTGCTAAACATTGCATCTCTCCGACTGCTCGCCACTAATTCTGCTACTCACAAGAGTCATTTCTGGCAGGTTAGGGTTGTGTTACATGGAATGTAGATGTATTGTAATGTCAAACACAGTAAGTGTCGTCTGTAGAGTTTTTTATCTGACAAGAGTCAAGTTAAAGACCCTGTCAGACAGAGTATGGGCGGAATGTTAAACATCTATGAACTGCGAATAGGACAACTATTGACATTATAACCATCTGCATTGCATATTACACCCAGTGACACACAAGATTATATAGAGTATGAAGAACAGCCAGTGGGATTATAACACAGGTTCATTCATTCATTGCATGGACATTTGGGAATGAATGGAAATAAACAGTCTAATCCGGGAGGTGTGAGAATGAAAGATTATTTAGCTGCAGAAGTGGATGGGTTGATGAAGTAGAAGGGTAGGAATGAATTGCTTGATGTACTGTGAGTGGGTGATGTCCTATACTGAGGAGAATGGAGACAGAGGACACAGGAGGGGACAGGTGATGAAGTACAGGATCCAATGTATAGAATGGTTCATGAATGACAGGGATCCCCCTATACCATGTATGAATATTCATGATTACCAATTAATATTAATGAGGTGGATCCAGCAGCACTCACCTGCAGCACTTCCCCTCCTCACACACACCGGAAGTCACGCTCCGCCGCCTATCACTTCCTGGGTCACGCGGGGAGGCTGTGACATAACATAACGCGATGCAACAAACCCTCAACTGACCACAAGAATGGGCGCCGGTGATGTCGGGTTCAGCACAGGAAAACGTATCCTAATAGCGGCAGCCATTTCCTGTGAACAGAACGATGTATTGCCCTTATCCACTGCTGTCTATTACTTGTTGAAAGGGTTAAAGAGGATTCTAATGAAGCTCTAGTTGTTGTAAAGCGGCGGCCATTTTGTTGTGGTTCCTATTTCTTCTGAAAGGGTTAATGCCTACATTATAAATAGTAGCCCTTGCTGGAGTCCTGCACACTGTATAAGTCCCATTCTTTAGCACACACTGCCTTAGTCTCCTGTGACTGGTGTGGAGCAGAGCTGCTGTGCACAGGTCTGTAGGGGTTGCCAGCACTGGAGATTATGATTTTTAGAATACCCTCAAAGATAACTCCTTCCACCAGCTCAAGGGTGAGGACTCTCCAGGAATATCCAGAATACTCGCAAAATTCGGCAGTTCTCCTGGTATCCCAGGCTAATCTCCCACAATGGACTTGTTGAGGCTGCAGTTTCATGCAAACCACAGCCTCAAGTACCAAACCGCTGCCTAGCAACCATACCATCAATTTTTTTTTACTCTGTGCCTATTTTTAAGTCCAGAGCTAATGCGCACACGTAGTAAATATTTTACACTATCTACGTAATGTTTCGTTGCGTACACATGGTTTTTAAATGTATGCAATCTACATAACAAAACGCTATGTAGATGCGCATTAGCTCTGCACTTAAAAATAGGAAGTAAAAAAAACCAAAAAAGTTAATTGTGAATCCGGTCCATTGTTACGAAGGACTGGACCGTACTTGATGATCGAGAAAAAGGGCTTCTAGGGGAGATTTGCATGAATCACTTCATTAAGCCCCTACCTCTATTGCTTAACAGAGTTTATCAACCACTATCAACTGTACAAATTCTAGCTTAAGCTGCTGAGTCTGTTGCTCGCAATCACGAGTCCTATTCTGTTTTTTTTACTATTAGGAATTAATTTGTACAACTTGACGGTTGCTGGTGCCCTGTCTGCTGTCAATACATGGTTACCAAATTTTGCACATGGGAGATTGTGATACCACTATCAAGGCGCTGCACAAAAGGGGTATGTCCTATGAATAGCTCCACCTTTGGTTGTTTCTAGCGCTGCCAGAAAACAATTTCTCAATAAAATGGCAGCATTTATTGATAACTTGTCAGTGAATAAATACTTTCAGTATTATTGTGGAAACTGTGAATAGGAGGAAGCATAGTGAATCCATCATGCACCCGAAGCAGTGCTAAACTGCCAACTTTCTAATTTAAATAAATTTTACTTCGTCAAACATATGTTATTACAACATAAAAATCAGCACAAGAAGTGGGACTTTCATTTAATTAGTATTTTGAACACTTAATACTTTATACTGGGTATTATGTAATTGTCCAGCTCTGTGGGTCTTATAATGGGTAGTAAGCGCTGACTTCTGGTTAAAGCATCTCCCACAAAGTGAACATGAATATGGCTTCTCTCCAGTATGAATTCTGCTGTGTATTTGGAGGTACGCTTTACGGCTGAAACGTTTCCCACATTCCAAGCAAACAAATTGCTGCTCTCTTTTGTGATTACACTTATGATTAACAAGAGCAGAAATACATGTGAAACACCTTCTACAATTAGAACAGTAAAAAGGTTTCTTTCCAGTGTGAATTTTCTGGTGTCTAACACGATCCGAATTACTGGCGAAGCATTTCCCACATTCAGAGCATGAATATGGCTTCTCTCCTGTGTGCACTCTCTGGTGCCTAATAAGATGTGGTTTATGTCTGAAACACTTGTTACATACAGCACAAGAATGTGGCCTCTCCCCTGTATGAGTTCTAAAATGTATATCAAGTTGTGACTTAAAATGAAAACATTTTCCACATTCTGTGCAAAAATATGTTTTCTCCCCTTGTTTGAAATGCTCTGGTGCAGCAATAATTGTATTGCTGGTAGTGTATGTTTTTCTGTGAGATGTATTTGGTGTAGGATCTGTATCTATATAAATATCACTCTGTGTAGGATTTTCTTCTTCACATACACTGGATTCAACAATATAATTAGATGTATATTGTACATGCTCTGTAGGAGCATAAATATCTGTATGTGTAAGATTCTGTTCCTCACATGAGACAGGTTCCCCCTTAATATGAGTAGATGAATATTGTGTATGATCTACGGGTGTATAAATGTCAGTGTGATAAAGATTTCCCCCCTGACATGAGAGGGATTCCTCTAAAATATGAGTAGATATAAAATCTGTATGATCAGCAGATGGGTAGATGTCAGAGTCAGAAAGATTTTCCTCTTCACATGAGAGGGATTCCTCCTTTATATGAATAAACGTAGACTGTGTACGATCCATATTAATTTCAGCATGAAGATTGTTCCCATCATCATGTGAATGGGATTCCTCCATAATATGAGTGAATGTATTTTGTAAATGATCGGTGAACGGACATGAAACAGGGGTTGTGAGATTTCTTCTTTCGCAGAAGTCCTCCTTAGTAGTAGATGTGTCTACACTTGTGGAATTATCCACTAAATCTGAAATTTAATAGAAAACAAAAAAAATGTAAAAGAAATATTTAACAGATATAAAATACAAAATATAAACAGAAGCTTGGACTACATTTTTTTTTTAAATGTGAGGTACATTTTTTTTACCTTCTTATATCCTGAACAGGCCTGAATCCTTTACTACCACATGTCATTACAATATGGCATCGTTCATGCTTTACTATATGGACAAAAGTAATTGGTCACACCTGCTAAGGATTGAATTCTGGTGTTTAAATCAGACCCATTGTCATAGTTGTATAAAATGGAAGAACTTGAATGTCCCACACAGAGTCCTGACTTCACCCCATCGAGAACTTTTAGGATGAACTGGAACTGAGATTGTGAGCCAGACCTTCTCTTCCAACTTCAGCCCCTGACCTCATACATGCTCTCTACAGAACGAATGGGCACAAACTCCCACAGCAACGCTCCAAAATCTTGTGGAAAGCCTTCCAAGAAGCATAGAAGCTGTTACATAGGGCCTGATCCAGCGCTACGAAAATTCGCACGGTGGGCGAATGCGTACGTTCGACCGTGCGAAAAAAACATGCACGCCCCAAACACTCCCATAGTAAAGTACCTGCTTACGGCGGCTATACCCTACACTGGGTACTACTGTCGGGCGTACGAATTTTCGCACATAATACGAAAATCGTACGGCCTTAGCACGCCCATACTGTACAATTTAAATGGCTATCCCCGCCTCCCTGTTGTAAAACGAGCGCCCAGCCGACCGTCGTACTGAACGCACGCCCCTCGAGCGAAAAATTCGCACACCATACGAACGCTATACGCTCATGTCGTCCAGCCGACAGGAAGCTGTCATACTGGGCATGCGCAGTGCGAATTTTCGTACGAAAATACGCAAAAAACGGTCGTACGCTCGCTCGAAATCGGCCAATTTCGTAGCTCTGGATCAGGCCCATAGAGACAGTGTAGTCAGTCTCTAAACACATGTTGCATGCCTTTCAGTTTAACAAATTAGCAAGCACAAGTTTTGCAGGAGCAACCTCTGGGGAGACAGAAATGACTGCAGGTCACATGATCATACTGCATGTTTGGCCCACTCCTGATTGGACATCAGTTTTAACCTGGAAAATCGGCACAATGTTCTGGGAACAAAGCGGACACACAGGTAGTAAAACGGCTGCTAGAGGTGAACACTGCGCTTTGCTCCGTTTCATCCCTCCGACTGCACAATAAATCAACAATAAGAAACTGTCACAGGCTCCCTCTCTTTTGGTTATTCCTCTGTAAACCAGGGAATAGTGTGAATATTCAAGGCTAAACTGTCTTCAGTATCAGAGCTCAAACTTTAAGGATTAGAGATTCTTAATTATAGATAGTTTAATGCCAAATTTATCATTTGGACCTAATGCTTATTACAGACAAAGTGAACACATGATGTATCTGGCTTATTCTACACCAGTGCAGCTCCACAACTATTACCTAAACCAGAATCTATCTCCATGAATCACCCCCTATTGCTCCTATATTAGGACTTTGCTTCCAGCAGAATTGTCAAGTAGAGCAGTTTTTGAGCTGTTATAATTAAGAAACCCCTTATTATAAAATCAATATCATTACACGCACATAATCATTATATATAATTTCATCAAACACTGAGGACAATATATCCTCCTCTTACCCAGTGTTGTAAGTGAACAGGGAGTCTCCATCATCATGTCCTTACTGTACATATCTCTGTGTTCCTCTAAATGCTTCCACACCTGAAAATAAACCACCCACAATCCTTACAGGAACCGAACACCCATATAATGTCCCCAGCATGCACCTCTCCAGTCACACATCCCCTAGTGTCACTGTATAATGTCCCATTCCCAGCAGTCACACATCCCCTGGTGTCACTGTATAATGTCCCATTCCCAGCAGTCACCTCTCCAGTCACACACATCCCCAGGTGTCACTGTATAATGTCCCATTCCCAGCAGTCACCTCTCCAGTCACACATCCCCTGGTTCACTGTATAATGTCCCATTCCCAGCAGTCACCTCTCCAGTCACACACATCCCCAGGTGTCACTGTATAATATTCCATTCCCAGCAGTCACCTCTCCAGTCACACACATCCCCTGGTGTCACTGTATAATGTCCCATTCCCACCAGTTACCTCTCCAGTCAGCAGGTTAATGATCTTGTTAGTTAGTTCCAGGATCTTCAGGTCATTGTTTCTCTTATCTATTAGGGGCTGAGGTTTAGGCTCCATGACAGGATTTTGAGTCTTGTTCCATTGTACTGATGCACAGGAGCCAGGGCTAGGCGTAACCAGCTTCCTAGATGTCTTCTTATGCACTATTGTATAATTCTACATGTGAAAAAATCCCAAACATCATAATTTAGTCGCTTTTTCTCATTGACCCATGATCAATTTTATTGGAAAAAAAAGCAATTCACAAAATGTGAATTTAGAAATGTTGTTTTATAAACATCATTTATATATTTTAATGAATTGCATGTATCTATATTCAATTGTAATCACCATCACATTACCAGAATCACTTACCTGTACAATTACTAGAGATGAGTGATGTCATGCAAAATATTGATAAAACTGATACTCCCCCAGAATCATCTTCACCTCTCCAGTCACATCCCTCTGCTATTACCAGAGATGAGGAGACGTGGAGGAAGATTATGGGAGTGTCATATGACACTCCCACAATCTTCCTCACGTCTCCAGTCACATCCCTTTATTATTATTATTAGAGATAAGTGATGTCATGTGACACTCCCAGAATCCTCCTCACCTCTCCAGTCACATCCCTGTGTTATTACTAGAGATAAGAGTGAGGTCATGTGACACTCCAGGAATCCTCCTCACCTCTCCAGTCACATCCCTCTGCTATTACTCTCATTCAACTAAAACCCCATCAGTCTGGACCCTGTTCTATTAATAATATAACACCCTCAGAGTATTTTGCCCATTCAGACAGTAAGCATGATTTAATAGAAATATAACTGGTGTCCTTGTGACAGTCCCAGAACCCCTGTACCTCTTTAGTCAGCAGGTAGACGATGTCCACAGAGAGGGTAAGGATCTTTTCAGCCATTGGCTCCATTTCCTCATCAATCATTTGTCTTCAGCTCTGCAGCTAGCTTTTACAGTTGATGGCCACCTTCCAATTCATGAACACTTCATTCAATAAGCAGGTCACTGTATTATCTATACCTGGCAACAAGCAATCAAAACCTAATGAACTGAAAAAGTTATTTATTGAGGTGTAAGCCCCTAAAAGCTTTGTCATGTGACCAAAAGGGGCGGGGACAGCACCTCACAATGATACCCACTGGAACCAAGAGAAGGGCGGCAATCCCTGTCTGAAATGTTATAAGACACAATAGCCACAATGACTCCTCCTTACCTGCCCTCACACTGCCTCCAAGGCGGCCATTGCATCGAACGCTGTCCAATCAGCCACTGGAGAGCGTGCTTGTCACATGACATGAAACGCGTGTCAGCCCACAGAGGTTTGGAACGCAGAACCCGGAAGTAATGTAGACGGCAGAACCCGGAAGTGATGTGGCAGAGCTCTCCACTGCTGTTTTTTGGGTCACTTGAGCAATTATAAATGTGAAGACTTTGCAGCACTGGCTCCTGTTCAATCCAGGTGACAATATACTATAGATTTCTCATTGCATATCTGTGGAATGTCAGCCACATTAAATATAAAAAAGATCTAGCACTATAGTGGCAGCACTGAATAAATACAGAGCTTCAGTCTTCTAATACTGTATTAATAGGAAAAATTTTTGGTTATATCCCAGTCACACATAACATTACTCATACACATTATGCACACAGGAACTGGTTATATCCCTGTCACATATATTACACATACACATTATATCCCTGCACATATATTACACATTATATCCCTGTCACCTATATTCCACATTATATCCCTGTCACCTATATTCCACATTATATCCCTGTCACATATATTCCACATTATATCCCTGTCGCCTATATTACACATTATATCCCTGTCACATACATTACACATTATATACATTATATCTCTGTCACATATTACACATTATACACATTATATCCTTGTCACATATATTCCACATTATACACATTATATCCCTGTCACATATATTCCACATTATACACATTATATCCCTGTCACATATATTACACATTATATCCCTGTCACATATATTACACATTATATCCCTGTCACATATATTACACATTATACACATTATATCCCTGTCACATATATTACACATATTACACATTATATCCCTGTCACATATATTACACATATTACACATTATATCCCTGTCACATATATTACACATATTACACATTATATCCCTGTCACATATATTACACATATTACACATTATATCCCTGTCACATATATTACACATTATA
>WWET01000677.1:73221-86634 GCA_011038615.1 Limnodynastes dumerilii | reverse complement strand
CGGCGGGCGTACCTCTGGATCAGGCCCAATGTGTCACTATTAAGCAGAGACTTACATGTGATAGCTGATGTGTAGTGTAGGCTGTGCACTTGTCTAAAAAGTTATATTGCCATGACATCTTGCAGACTTAAAGATTGTATAGCTATGCATCGTTATTCTATCAATACAGCATTTTAAAGTACCCCCCCAGATGCTTGGCATTTTGTGCAACACAATGATACAATGAGGGATTTCTGCTTCATGCCGATCTGCTAGGCCCCCCCTTGGGAAAGAGCTGGGGATAGAAACACCCTACCATCACAAATAGAGGCAGAGTTTATCCACAGATTGAAAGCGCACATGAAACAAACCTAAAAATACGCAGGGACTTGCAGCGAAAAAGGTTCTCTGAATACGGTCCTAAATGAGGATTTTAGGGTTTGGGTTAGGCTGCGGGGGAGGGGGAATGGGGACTTAAGGATATCTCAGCCAGTTCTGAACTGGCTGGGAGTGAACGGCCGTTCAAAAGTGCCCCACACTCGGTGTGAAAGGACATACGGATCCCACTGCTTCTGCCAGAAATGTGACAGAATCCATGGATCCTACTGCTGTCACCAGTCTGTAACCAGTGCTCCCAACCATTGTCCTGCTACGTTGCTCCGGGATATGACTTATCCCGATATGGCTCCTACACAGTGGGTATAGGGGTTCCTTCTTACAGCCAGTAACTGACTGTCACTGGCTCCTACCACTGCACTGTGGGAGGGGTTTTGCTGCCACCGCTTGGCTCCTACCACCGGCGCCTAGAACCGTTTTCTTCCAGGTATCCACTGGAATGGCTGTTGCATGCCCCTGGTCTGGATGTTGTCCCCCTGAACCCCTTGCTTTGGTTCAGGGCTGCTGGGTAGCTGGCAGAGTGGACAGGACGCTGGGCTCCCTTCAGATCAGCAGAGGAACGGATTAGATGTCAGCTAATCTGTAGGTCACAGGGATACAGACGATCAATGCTTGAAGCAAATTGATGGTTTATTAGCTCTTCAGTGGGTCCTGATAAGGACCTCTGGACCAGTGGTGTTAAGTACCTCTTATATGTCCAGGCTCAGAATACTTCAGTAGGAATACCTTTCATACAGACACAGTTCAGTTTAGTTTATATACAGGTTTTGGCACACATGGAGGGGGGCACCCACTACCAGCTTCAAACGGTGCCGCTCCGTCTCAAATATAACATTCAATTATTATAGTCAGGAAATATTTCCTACAGACAGGAATTTAACTCTATCTACACATAACACAATTTACACTTTACAGTTTACCTATAACACAATTTACAGATAACACAATTCACATATAATTTACAGATAACGACATTCCCCCAAGTCCATGGGCTTCTAAATTAGAGAGTTCCTGTACCTTAGGATGAAAGCTAAGGACCCCCCACTGCGCTCTCAAGCCGGGATGTGCAGTCTGAAAAGCCTCATTACCATAAGTAATTACCAAAGAAATAGTCCAGAATGTCCTAGCATTCATACAATACACTAGACACCTTTCCAAAATACAGTGATGCACTGCGTAACTAACATGAATTATGTCCATTCATGAACTATATGGCGTGGTCCGGCCACACTCGTTTATAAGGATGCTCTGTATTGTGTGGTAGTCACACTGATGATCCTCTCTGTATTCTAATATGGTCACAGTGATATGTTCTGTGTTATTATACTTACCATATATAAAATAAATATAATCCACAACAATCCACAAATTATTAAAATATGTGTTAATGTATGGAAAAAAAATGTTTCTATGAAAGAACTATGAACTGACTGCCTAAACAATTATAGAGCATCTCTATTTATAAAAAAAACCACTCAGGGAAGAATCAAACTGTATTGAATATTTAAGACAGTTTATAGCACTGAAGACGGAGAGAGTTGTACAGAATGTACACGTAGGCCACCAATTAAAATTATTAACATTTGAATGAGTGCATGTATTTGTTCTTAGGTGAATAAAAGAAATGATTTGACTGATAATTTAGACAGCGTGATTACACGTGCATTTTAGTGTTATTAATAAGATTTGTGAGAATAAAAACAAAACAAAATTATTCCTTACTTTTAACAAAGAAATTACATTTATTACATATGAAGTTTCAGATGGCTAGCAAGATTTGAATTACTGGTAAAACATTTGCCACATTCAGAACAATATGGTTTCTCTTTTGTGTGAATTTTCTGGTGTCTAATAAGCTCTGAGCTAATAACAAAACATTTTCCACATTCAGAGCAGGAAAATGGTTTCTCCCCTGTGTGAATCCTTTGATGTACAACAAGATGTGAATTTCGGCTAAAACATTTCCCACATTCTGAGCAGAAATACGGTTTCTCTCCAGTGTGGAGTCTCTGATGTCTGATAAGAGTTGTGCTACTCTTAAAATATTTCCCACACTCAGGACAAGAATGCGGTTTTTCTTCTGTGTGAATTTTCTGATGTCTAACAAGATCTGAGTGACTGTTAAAAGATTTTGCACATTCAGAGCAAGAATATGGTTTCTCTCCTGTGTGAATCCTTTGATGTACAACAAGATGCGAGTTACTGTTAAAAGATTTTGAACATTCAGAGCAAGAATATGGTTTCTCTCCTGTGTGAATCCTTTGATGTATAACAAGATGTGAGTTACTCATAAAGCGTTTCCTACAAACAGGACAAGAATATGGTTTCTCTCCTGTGTGGCTTCTCATGTGAACAGTTAAATTTGAATTACAATTAAAACATTTTCCACATTCAGAACAAACATATGGCTTCTCTCCTGTGTGAACTCTTTGGTGTTTAACAAGGTCAGAGTTGAAGAAAAAACATTTTCCACATTCAGAGCAAGAAAATGGTTTCTCCTCCATGTGAATCTTTTGATGTTCAAGAAGTTCTGAATTACTGATAAAAGTTTTCCCACATTCAGAGCAGTAATATGGTTTCTCCAATAGATTTTTCTGGTAATGTATTCCACATTTAGATGTAGAATGATGTATGGGTGAATAAATATCAGACTGGAAAATTGACTTCTCATCAGTCAGTATACATGTACATTCAGTGTGATCATCAGGCATATATACATAGGTGTGAGAGACGTCTTTTTTCTCAGATGAGGTTGATTCCTCTTTAATTTGAGAACATGAATCTGGAATATTATCTGTTGAAGTAAAAAGGTCTGTTTGAGGAAGACTTCCATCTGCACATGAGACCAATTCCTCCTTAATAAAGGTAGATGAATGTTTTATATGATCCGTATGTGTATAAACATCAGTGTCTGTGATATTCCCCTCCCATGGGGGCGATTCCTTCTTAATATCTGTAGACACAGTTTCAGTATCCATGAGATTTCCTTCTTTATCTGGTGTCTCTGTAACATCTTCCAACATGACAGAGTTTATTTTTTTTGCTGCTGAATCAATAAAATCTGTTGAAGAAGGATACATAGTTATACAGCTAGACATATAAAGCTTGTTTGTGCACCAGAAACAGAACATACTTTGTGTCAACAGAAAAGAAAAAGCAGCAAATACCTGCGTTGCATACATACGATGCTAGTCATCTGCGATGTTTAGGTAATATTTAATGTTTTAGCAGTATCAGAGCACACTTTCATTCATAGTAGCTGGATGTATTTTCAGATAGTCTTGGCATTACACCACCTCTTTCTTACTAAACTACTAACTGGTCCATTAAGACTTGTGGAGAGCTAAGAACGACAGGCCAATTATACGCGCAAGGTGCGTAGGTGGCCTGATTTGACTGGAGGGCGCATGCGATAGTGACACTAGCAAAGCAAGTATGGTACAGAACTTTGCTTCCTATGAAATGGGCTGCGCTTCTCCTCCGCCCGCATGGCGGTAATTGTACAGTGTGGGAGGGGCTTCCACATGTGTGCGGATCAGCGGTCGTACAGTTACTCTTTAGTGTCATAAGTTTCCTAAAAACAGGTGCGGGTAGAGGGGCAGGACGGGTGAGCTGGGTGTGGACACGGCCAGGGTTCCTAGACACTTTCTTAGTTTCCACAACAGTGATTGAGGATCTCTAGAATTTTCACTTAATTCTACCGTCTGTAAGACGAATAGCAGCATCCTGCGTTTTGGCGCCAGTGAGGAAGTTTTCTTTGGTTTAATAGCAGCATAGGGCCTGATCCAGCGTCACACACAGACTGCCATGTATTTTTAGTGCCAAAGACACGCTATAAAATATGGGACGGGCTGCACGCGATCCAGAGCACACAATGACGCCCCTGGATGGCAAGCAATGGCAGCACGTAGTGTATGCATACACAGCAGCCAGATATGTGCAGAGTGGCACAGTGTAACGCTGACTGTAACCGGAGGCCTGATTACAGCCATCGCCTCTGTCACACTGTAACCGGAGGCCTGATTACAGCCATCTCCTCTGTCACCCTGTAACCGGAGGCCTGATTACAGCCATCTCCTCTGTCACACTGTAACCGGAGGCCTGATTACAGCCATCGCCTCTGTCACACTGTAACTGGAGGCCTGATTACAGCCATCGCCTCTGTCACACTGTAACCGGAGGCTCTGATTACAACCACACTCCACTACACAGTAACACACAAATATATATTACACCAGCACACTCCACTACACAGTAACACACAAATATATATTACACCAGCACACTCCACTACACAGTAACACACAAATATATATTACACCAGCACACTCCACTACACAGTAACACACAAATATATATTACACCAGCACACTCCACTACACAGTAACACACAAATATATATTACACCAGCACACTCCACTACACAGTAACACACAAATATATATTACACCAGCACACTCCACTACACAGTAACACACAAATATATATTACACCAGCACACTCCACTACACAGTAACACACAAATATATATTACACCAGCACACTCCACTACACAGTAACACACAAATATATATTACACCAGCACACTCCACTACACAGTAACACACAAATATATATTACACCAGCACACTCCACTACACAGTAACACACAAATATATATTACACCAGCACACTCCACTACACAGTAACACACAAATATATATTACACCAGCACACTCCACTACACAGTAACACACAAATATATATTACACCAGCACACTCCACTACACAGTAACACACAAATATATATTACACCAGCACACTCCACTACACAGTAACACACAAATATATATTACACCAGCACACTCCACTACACAGTAACACACAAATATATATTACACCAGCACACTCCACTACACAGTAACACACAAATATATATTACACCAGCACACTCCACTACACAGTAACACACAAATATATATTACACCAGCACACTCCACTACACAGTAACACACAAATATATATTACACCAGCACACTCCACTACACAGTAACACACAAATATATATTACACCAGCACACTCCACTACACAGTAACACACAAATATATATTACACCAGCACACTCCACTACACAGTAACACACAAATATATATTACACCAGCACACTCCACTACACAGTAACACACAAATATATATTACACCAGCACACTCCACTACACAGTAACACACAAATATATATTACACCAGCACACTCCACTACACAGTAACACACAAATATATATTACACCAGCACACTCCACTACACAGTAACACACAAATATATATTACACCAGCACACTCCACTACACAGTAACACACAAATATATATTACACCAGCACACTCCACTACACAGTAACACACAAATATATATTACACCAGCACACTCCACTACACAGTAACACACAAATATATATTACACCAGCACACTCCACTACACAGTAACACACAAATATATATTACACCAGCACACTCCACTACACAGTAACACACAAATATATATTACACCAGCACACTCCACTACACAGTAACACACAAATATATATTACACCAGCACACTCCACTACACAGTAACACACAAATATATATTACACCAGCACACTCCACTACACAGTAACACACAAATATATATTACACCAGCACACTCCACTACACAGTAACACACAAATATATATTACACCAGCACACTCCACTACACAGTAACACACAAATATATATTACACCAGCACACTCCACTACACAGTAACACACAAATATATATTACACCAGCACACTCCACTACACAGTAACACACAAATATATATTACACCAGCACACTCCACTACACAGTAACACACAAATATATATTACACCAGCACACTCCACTACACAGTAACACACAAATATATATTACACCAGCACACTCCACTACACAGTAACACACAAATATATATTACACCAGCACACTCCACTACACAGTAACACACAAATATATATTACACCAGCACACTCCACTACACAGTAACACACAAATATATATTACACCAGCACACTCCACTACACAGTAACACACAAATATATATTACACCAGCACACTCCACTACACAGTAACACACAAATATATATTACACCAGCACACTCCACTACACAGTAACACACAAATATATATTACACCAGCACACTCCACTACACAGTAACACACAAATATATATTACACCAGCACACTCCACTACACAGTAACACACAAATATATATTACACCAGCACACTCCACTACACAGTAACACACAAATATATATTACACCAGCACACTCCACTACACAGTAACACACAAATATATATTACACCAGCACACTCCACTACACAGTAACACACAAATATATATTACACCAGCACACTCCACTACACAGTAACACACAAATATATATTACACCAGCACACTCCACTACACAGTAACACACAAATATATATTACACCAGCACACTCCACTACACAGTAACACACAAATATATATTACACCAGCACACTCCACTACACAGTAACACACAAATATATATTACACCAGCACACTCCACTACACAGTAACACACAAATATATATTACACCAGCACACTCCACTACACAGTAACACACAAATATATATTACACCAGCACACTCCACTACACAGTAACACACAAATATATATTACACCAGCACACTCCACTACACAGTAACACACAAATATATATTACACCAGCACACTCCACTACACAGTAACACACAAATATATATTACACCAGCACACTCCACTACACAGTAACACACAAATATATATTACACCAGCACACTCCACTACACAGTAACACACAAATATATATTACACCAGCACACTCCACTACACAGTAACACACAAATATATATTACACCAGCACACTCCACTACACAGTAACACACAAATATATATTACACCAGCACACTCCACTACACAGTAACACACAAATATATATTACACCAGCACACTCCACTACACAGTAACACACAAATATATATTACACCAGCACACTCCACTACACAGTAACACACAAATATATATTACACCAGCACACTCCACTACACAGTAACACACAAATATATATTACACCAGCACACTCCACTACACAGTAACACACAAATATATATTACACCAGCACACTCCACTACACAGTAACACACAAATATATATTACACCAGCACACTCCACTACACAGTAACACACAAATATATATTACACCAGCACACTCCACTACACAGTAACACACAAATATATATTACACCAGCACACTCCACTACACAGTAACACACAAATATATATTACACCAGCACACTCCACTACACAGTAACACACAAATATATATTACACCAGCACACTCCACTACACAGTAACACACAAATATATATTACACCAGCACACTCCACTACACAGTAACACACAAATATATATTACACCAGCACACTCCACTACACAGTAACACACAAATATATATTACACCAGCACACTCCACTACACAGTAACACACAAATATATATTACACCAGCACACTCCACTACACAGTAACACACAAATATATATTACACCAGCACACTCCACTACACAGTAACACACAAATATATATTACACCAGCACACTCCACTACACAGTAACACACAAATATATATTACACCAGCACACTCCACTACACAGTAACACACAAATATATATTACACCAGCACACTCCACTACACAGTAACACACAAATATATATTACACCAGCACACTCCACTACACAGTAACACACAAATATATATTACACCAGCACACTCCACTACACAGTAACACACAAATATATATTACACCAGCACACTCCACTACACAGTAACACACAAATATATATTACACCAGCACACTCCACTACACAGTAACACACAAATATATATTACACCAGCACACTCCACTACACAGTAACACACAAATATATATTACACCAGCACACTCCACTACACAGTAACACACAAATATATATTACACCAGCACACTCCACTACACAGTAACACACAAATATATATTACACCAGCACACTCCACTACACAGTAACACACAAATATATATTACACCAGCACACTCCACTACACAGTAACACACAAATATATATTACACCAGCACACTCCACTACACAGTAACACACAAATATATATTACACCAGCACACTCCACTACACAGTAACACACAAATATATATTACACCAGCACACTCCACTACACAGTAACACACAAATATATATTACACCAGCACACTCCACTACACAGTAACACACAAATATATATTACACCAGCACACTCCACTACACAGTAACACACAAATATATATTACACCAGCACACTCCACTACACAGTAACACACAAATATATATTACACCAGCACACTCCACTACACAGTAACACACAAATATATATTACACCAGCACACTCCACTACACAGTAACACACAAATATATATTACACCAGCACACTCCACTACACAGTAACACACAAATATATATTACACCAGCACACTCCACTACACAGTAACACACAAATATATATTACACCAGCACACTCCACTACACAGTAACACACAAATATATATTACACCAGCACACTCCACTACACAGTAACACACAAATATATATTACACCAGCACACTCCACTACACAGTAACACACAAATATATATTACACCAGCACACTCCACTACACAGTAACACACAAATATATATTACACCAGCACACTCCACTACACAGTAACACACAAATATATATTACACCAGCACACTCCACTACACAGTAACACACAAATATATATTACACCAGCACACTCCACTACACAGTAACACACAAATATATATTACACCAGCACACTCCACTACACAGTAACACACAAATATATATTACACCAGCACACTCCACTACACAGTAACACACAAATATATATTACACCAGCACACTCCACTACACAGTAACACACAAATATATATTACACCAGCACACTCCACTACACAGTAACACACAAATATATATTACACCAGCACACTCCACTACACAGTAACACACAAATATATATTACACCAGCACACTCCACTACACAGTAACACACAAATATATATTACACCAGCACACTCCACTACACAGTAACACACAAATATATATTACACCAGCACACTCCACTACACAGTAACACACAAATATATATTACACCAGCACACTCCACTACACAGTAACACACAAATATATATTACACCAGCACACTCCACTACACAGTAACACACAAATATATATTACACCAGCACACTCCACTACACAGTAACACACAAATATATATTACACCAGCACACTCCACTACACAGTAACACACAAATATATATTACACCAGCACACTCCACTACACAGTAACACACAAATATATATTACACCAGCACACTCCACTACACAGTAACACACAAATATATATTACACCAGCACACTCCACTACACAGTAACACACAAATATATATTACACCAGCACACTCCACTACACAGTAACACACAAATATATATTACACCAGCACACTCCACTACACAGTAACACACAAATATATATTACACCAGCACACTCCACTACACAGTAACACACAAATATATATTACACCAGCACACTCCACTACACAGTAACACACAAATATATATTACACCAGCACACTCCACTACACAGTAACACACAAATATATATTACACCAGCACACTCCACTACACAGTAACACACAAATATATATTACACCAGCACACTCCACTACACAGTAACACACAAATATATATTACACCAGCACACTCCACTACACAGTAACACACAAATATATATTACACCAGCACACTCCACTACACAGTAACACACAAATATATATTACACCAGCACACTCCACTACACAGTAACACACAAATATATATTACACCAGCACACTCCACTACACAGTAACACACAAATATATATTACACCAGCACACTCCACTACACAGTAACACACAAATATATATTACACCAGCACACTCCACTACACAGTAACACACAAATATATATTACACCAGCACACTCCACTACACAGTAACACACAAATATATATTACACCAGCACACTCCACTACACAGTAACACACAAATATATATTACACCAGCACACCACTACAGAGTAACACACAAATATATATTACACCAGCACACCACTACAGAGTAACACACAAATATATATTACACCAGCACACCACTACAGAGTAACACACAAATATATATTACACCAGCACACCACTACAGAGTAACACACAAATATATATTACACCAGCACACCACTACAGAGTAACACACAAATATATATTACACCAGCACACCACTACAGAGTAACACACAAATATATATTACACCAGCACACCACTACAGAGTAACACACAAATATATATTACACCAGCACACCACTACAGAGTAACACACAAATATATATTACACCAGCACACCACTACAGAGTAACACACAAATATATATTACACCAGCACACCACTACAGAGTAACACACAAATATATATTACACCAGCACACCACTACAGAGTAACACACAAATATATATTACACCAGCACACCACTACAGAGTAACACACAAATATATATTACACCAGCACACCACTACAGAGTAACACACAAATATATATTACACCAGCACACCACTACAGAGTAACACACAAATATATATTACACCAGCACACCACTACAGAGTAACACACAAATATATATTACACCAGCACACCACTACAGAGTAACACACAAATATATATTACACCAGCACACCACTACAGAGTAACACACAAATATATATTACACCAGCACACCACTACAGAGTAACACACAAATATATATTACACCAGCACACCACTACAGAGTAACACACAAATATATATTACACCAGCACACCACTACAGAGTAACACACAAATATATATTACACCAGCACACTCCACTACACAGTAACACAAATACAGAGGCCTGATGGATCCAAGCTAACTGGAAAACAATAAAGAAATTGATTGTTTTTTCATATGCAGAAAATAACAGCCAGCAGCTGGAAACACGGAAGCGCTGCAGCACACCCCTGAAAAACTCTTTATTTTATATATATTGTTTTTTTCACTCCCTGATTGATAATACAGTACTTTTGAATTCACCAAAACAAGATTTTTTTTGGTGTCTTAGTGAGACGATGACAACACAAACACAGTGAGATAACCAGGTGTCCAAATATGTGAAATGTCATTCAATGTCAACAAAATATTCACTCAGTGCACCCAGATTTACCCCCCTGGGGTTAGACCTGCCGCCCCTGACAAAGCACACTGGGGATGAAGGTGTCCTCCTAGTCCAGGCTTTGCCAACCTTTGGCTCTCCAGGTGTTGTGAAACTACAACTCCCAGCATGCTTTATTATATATTGTCTATGCCTATGCAGGTAAAGCATGCTGGGAGTTGTAGGTTGGCCAGGCCTGTCCTAGTCACATATAACATGACAACATCCCAGGGCCAAGCACTGACCTCTTTCCTTCCCCTCACAGGCAGAATGACCAGGGATCAGGACATGGCACCTGTAACTCCTGTGCCCTCCATAAACACTTACCTAGTGGGGAATACATGTAACCCCTCACCTCCCCCTCCCAGCCGCTTACTTGTCCTGTCTCCTGTGCAGCAATGGCTCCTCTCCCCCATGCACTAGGTGTCACTGCCAGCAAGTCACATAGATGATAACAGCTCTGTAGTTACAGCAATGACTGCGTCCATCTATGGCCAAACAACAAATACCAAGCATAGCAACCAGCAGAGACCACGCCCCTTCTGCTGTCACATGATGAGCAAAATCTCTCTGGTACACGCACAGTAGAGGCAGCACTTTCATTATGAACCGACGGCGGCCATTTTCTTGTAGTCCAGAATCTAGAACAGGGGCTTAAACCCTGAAGAAATAACTTTCACTTATGTGTCAGCTAATACAGAGGAAAGGGTGGGGTGAGGGTGTGTGTGACACAGATACACCTAGTTCTGATCATTGTATGGTGGGTAAAAGCTGCAGTGCTCACACATAACAAGAGGATGGTACAATACACTACAAATCCTAGCAACCCCAACAGCCAGGACTTACTCTTGCTTCACTGATAAGTGGAGGATGTATTATATTTTCTTGCACCATTTATCCTCCCTCTCTCTCTTTCCTCTCCTCTATCGCCCGGATCCTAACTTGATAACGTCACCCGTCACCTCTCTTACACATGCAGGGCCTGATCCAGACCTACGCTGGCTGGTGTTAAAACGCCAGTCAGCAGCGTAAGATCAGCTTAATGTTGCCCTGCGTAGCTACGGAAATGCCCGATCTTAGATCGGGTGTCTGTAGCAGCAGTGTAGTAGCGCTGGAGGGGGCGTCTTCCAGCGTTACTACGCTGCAGTTAGTGCAGGGAGGCGGGGGGAGGGAGGGTAATGAGGTTATCGTACTAACGCCGCCGTCCCAACGTATTTACACTCCCTCAGCCGGCTGAAGTTGGGGTAGCCTTCAGTCGGCATAAGGGAGTGTAAATACGATGGGGCAGGGGCAGTCCCATGATGTAACGCTGAGCTTTATATCGTAGGTCTGGATCAGGCCCGCAAAGTGTAAGATGTTATGTGCGTATCTCGTTCCATTCAGCGGCGCGGTTCTCCCTCAACCCCCCTTTCCCCCACTCACAAAAAGTATGCAAGGTGTGCGAGTGGGATGACATTAATTATACAGTATGAGCTGGGTTATCTACGTACGCACGGATCAGCGGTCATTTACGATCCGCAAAGTTTGATTTAAGGCAGCCTTATCATGGTGATTCTGCCATAAAGTCTGCACGAGAGGGGGTAGTGACGGTTCACTCACCTCTTCTGTGCGGACTAAAAGACCCCTTCTCCCTGTTTATCTTCTCTCCTCTGTTTATCCTCTCTCCTGTTTATCCTCTCTCCCCCTCTATCCTCTCTCCTGTTTATCCTCTCCC
>WWET01000677.1:49454-72955 GCA_011038615.1 Limnodynastes dumerilii | reverse complement strand
CTGTTTATCCTATCTCCTCCTCTTTTTATCTTCTCTCCTCCTCTGTTTATCCTCTCCCCCTCTGTTTATCCTCTCTCCCCCTCTATCCTCTCTCCTGTTTATCCAATCTCCTCCTCTGTTTATCTTCTCTCCTCCTCTGTTTATCCTCTCCCCCCCTCTATCCTCTCTCCCTCTGTTTATCCTCTCTCCTCCTCTGTTTATCCTCTCTCCCCTATATTTCCTCTCATTTTCTAATTCCTCTTCCTCTGTTTATCCTCTCTCCCCTATATTTCCTCTCATTTTCTAATTCCTCTCTCTGGGTTGTATTCAGAGATCCGTTTTTTCGGGCAGTTCCGTGCGTATTTTTACGTACATTTAGACTGCACATGTGTAGTAACTTTTTTTTTTAGAGACCAGGGGTGGGCAATTAATTTCTATAGGGGGCCACATGAAAAATCTGATCTGTGTTGGAGGGCCGAACCAATGATAACTTGAATTTAATTATTCTCAATATTAATTTTCTCCCATTATAAAAAGCAGGAAATGAAATATTTTGATAAAATGCTAATGGTAATCAGAAGTTTAAGAATATTCTGTAAATATTGATGTAAATTTATGAATTGTGGTGTAGGTCAAAGAGGACTCACCCTGGATGCCGGTCGGACGGGATCTCTAAAGCACCCCGAAGTTTAAGCAGGAAGTGACAGGGCAAAGCTGTCTCCCGCGGTATACTTGTCATCAGGCGCTGGTTGCTAGGGACCCAGAGGGCGGGGGCCGCCGGCAGTGGCTGCCCGTGCACTGCGGCTCTGTAGCTTGCGACTCGCGGGCAGTCACTGGTCCTCAATTGTTAAGCTGCATCGCAGGGTCTTTGTGACCTAGCGATACAGCACAGTCTGTGGTGCAGGGAGCCTGTGGGCGGAGAGCTGCGGGTGCCGTGTGTGTGAGATTAAGGGGGGGAGCAGCGGACAGGGATTGCCAAAGGGCCGTATGTGGCCCGTGGGCCGTACATTGCCCAGGTCTGAGGTAGACTATACGCACGGAAGTGCCTCACGGACGGACTTGTGAATCGCATGGTGTCGCATACGTCAGGATCTGCCACGTAAATATACGCACGGAAGAATCTACATATAAATGGGTGGGGGGGGGCATGTAAATGATGAAAAGTGGGCGCGATTATAAAGATACGCAGGGACGGAGGACATATACGCACGGAAAGTTACAGCTTGTCTATGGAGGTGGAAGTGTCCGAGAGCACGGATTAGCAAGGGGGTGACTGGGGTTTTGGTGGGTGTCCATTGCTCCGTCCGTGCGTATATTTGCAGCCCGATCTAAACACGGATCTCTGAATACGGCCCTCTATCCCTCCGTCTCTGTTATTATGGTTTGAGACTGCAAAAATAGTTCACAATTCCAGTTTGAGCAGCTGAATAATGTCCTTGCACTGAATCCAGACCTATGCTACTTCTACTGTGCTTAAAGCAATGAGAACCGCGTCAGTGGAGATCTGAAGCGGGAAACCTGCTATATCCCGAGTCCCGAGCGTGCGAGGCGAAACCACTCCACTCACCCAGAAGAATTTCCAATCTGTTCACTCTACCTTCATTGAGGACAGTGCAGGCGTCTGGATTAGGGATGGGACATTGAAAGACTACATCGGTATTGTGGATATTTTTAACATTGGTCACAATATAATGTTTAGTCCTAAATATTGAGTCTTTTTGATGTTTTTACTTTTTAAAGCAAACTGGCTACTTAAACAAATAATTCTTCTGAAATCATCCTCATTAGTAAAATGTTTTTTTTGGGGGATAAGAATAAACTTGTTGAAGTTATAAAATAAAAAACATGTATACAAAGTACAACATACATTGTAAAATCAAAATAAAAACTTTATAAATTTATATATATATGGAATGCCTGGAGCAATTTACACCAAACTTGGTACACATATGACTTACAATCTGTCTGGCGACATGTAAAAGTAATCGAAAATGACCAATATTAGTATTGAATTCATAGTTTTCGGGGTCGCTAAGCTGATTAATGAGCTTTAACTAAGGGAGCCTGATTAAGAACTTTACTAAAGGGAGCCTGTTCTGAGTCTTCTACTGCATGGATTTGGACGACATCACATCACAATTTAGGAGGACTGTCCTAGTTTGTGGACCACAAAAGGGGTGGTTTAGCTTTAAACAAGTAAGGTCAGTTTGGCCAGAAGAGGGCAGAGCTTATTTTGAATGTTGTCAAACAGGGCCGGCGCGACCCGCTCCGCGAGGGGATGTGGTGCATCCCTACATATTGTCAAGCTGTTTAGTATTTTCAAAAAGTTGACAGCTACATCCAACTCATTGAATTAATAACTTGAAGATTTAAACCCGGGCAACGCCGGGCACTTCTGTTATTATAAAATTTAGTAAATACACCCATTACAGATTGGCAGCGCTGTAAGTTAAATGTATTAAAAATAAAATAAAACTGGGATATATGTAGGGATTTTGGTCTTTTCATAGAAAAAAAAATGAGTGTGTGCAGAGGATAGGGAAGCGTTAAAAGCGGAGGACAAGTTGGGAGGTCATGAGAGAGGACATAATTAGGGAGCAGATTTCCTGACCCGCGGTGGGGGAGAGGGGGCAATAGATACTAGCTAATATAATTAATGACTTTTATTAGAAGGCATCATAAAAAGTCTGCATTGCCTTACAGAGAACATACAACAAAACAATACAATATAGATATAACAATGTGATACTAACACAAACATAGACAGAACACTGACAATGAGGTGTGACCAGAAGAACTCGATAATCAGCAGCAACTGCGTTTTACACAACACACGACCAGAGCCACATAATGGGCCGGATCCAGAACTACGTCCGTCTTCCATAGACGGACGTAGTTCAATAAACAGTAGCTATCTACGCAGATTACAGGACAGAGGAGAGTAGTAGGAGAAACACAGGAGCAGGACAGAGGAGAGTAGTAGGAGAAACACAGGAGAAGGACAGAGGGGAGTAGTAGGAGAGACACAGGAGAAGGACAGAGGGGAGTAGTAGGAGAGACACAGGAGCAGGACAGAGGAGATTAGTAGGAGAGACGCAGGAGCAGGACAGGGGAGAGTAGTAGGAGAGACTCAGGAGCAGGACATAGGAGAGTAGTAGGAGAAACACAGGAGCAGGACAGAGGAGAGTAGTAGGAGAAACACAGGAGCAGGACAGGGGAGAGTAGTAGGAGACACAGGAGCAGGACAGGGGAGAGTAGTAGGAGAGACACAGGAGTAGGACAGGGGAGAGTAGTAGGAGACACAGGAGCAGGACAGGGGAGAGTAGTAGGAGACACAGGAGCAGGACAGGGGAGAGTAGTAGGAGAAACACAGGAGCAGGACAGAGGAGAGTAGTAGGAAAAAAACACAGGAGCAGGACAGAGGAGAGTAGTAGGAGAAACACAGGAGCAGGACAGAGGAGAGTAGAGCTGTACACTTGCACCTAAACAAAGGTGTAATTGCAACTCTGAATGGGCCCGTGTGACGTATCACAATAACTAACCTCAAACCTAATTACTAATTAATGTGCTAATCACACCGCACGCTGCAGCTGTGATCAATTGGTGATCAGAGAAAGAGGAAGACCGGGAAAAGAGGGCGTAGGAGCAGAGTGGAGGAAGCCTGGACAGAGAGAAAGGACAGGAGAGGACACTACAGACAGGGAACAGGACAGACAGAGGAGAGCAAAGAGCAGGACAGAGGAGAGACACAGGAACATAACAGAGCAGAGGGACAGACAGAGGAGAGCAGAAGAGCAGGACAGAGGAGAGACACAGGAACATAACAGAGCAGAGGGACAGACAGAGGAGAGCAGAAGAGCAGGACAGAGGAGAGACACAGGAACATAACAGAGCAGAGGGACAGACAGAGGAGAGCAGAAGAGCAGGACAGAGGAGAGACACAGGAACATAACAGAGCAGAGGGACAGACAGAGGAGAGCAGAAGAGCAGGACAGAGGAGAGACACAGGAACATAACAGAGCAGAGGGACAGACAGAGGAGAGCAGAAGAGCAGGACAGAGGAGAGACACAGGAACATAACAGAGCAGAGGGACAGACAGAGGAGAGCAGAAGAGCAGGACAGAGGAGAGACACAGGAACATAACAGAGCAGAGGGACAGACAGAGGAGAGCAGAAGAGCAGGACAGAGGAGAGACACAGGAACATAACAGAGCAGAGGGACAGACAGAGGAGAGCAGAAGAGCAGGACAGAGGAGAGACACAGGAACATAACAGAGCAGAGGGACAGACAGAGGAGAGCAGAAGAGCAGGACAGAGGAGAGACACAGGAACATAACAGAGCAGAGGGACAGACAGAGGAGAGCAGAAGAGCAGGACAGAGGAGAGACACAGGAACATAACAGAGCAGAGGGACAGACAGAGGAGAGCAGAAGAGCAGGACAGAGGAGAGACACAGGAACATAACAGAGCAGAGGGACAGACAGAGGAGAGCAGAAGAGCAGGACAGAGGAGAGACACAGGAACATAACAGAGCAGAGGGACAGACAGAGGAGAGCAGAAGAGCAGGACAGAGGAGAGACACAGGAACATAACAGAGCAGAGGGACAGACAGAGGAGAGCAGAAGAGCAGGACAGAGGAGAGACACAGGAACATAACAGAGCAGAGGGACAGACAGAGGAGAGCAGAAGAGCAGGACAGAGGAGAGACACAGGAACATAACAGAGCAGAGGGACAGACAGAGGAGAGCAGAAGAGCAGGACAGAGGAGAGACACAGGAACATAACAGAGCAGAGGGACAGACAGAGGAGAGCAGAAGAGCAGGACAGAGGAGAGACACAGGAACATAACAGAGCAGAGGGACAGACAGAGGAGAGCAGAAGAGCAGGACAGAGGAGAGACACAGGAACATAACAGAGCAGAGGGACAGACAGAGGAGAGCAGAAGAGCAGGACAGAGGAGAGACACAGGAACATAACAGAGCAGAGGGACAGACAGAGGAGAGCAGAAGAGCAGGACAGAGGAGAGACACAGGAACATAACAGAGCAGAGGGACAGACAGAGGAGAGCAGAAGAGCAGGACAGAGGAGAGACACAGGAACATAACAGAGCAGAGGGACAGACAGAGGAGAGCAGAAGAGCAGGACAGAGGAGAGACACAGGAACATAACAGAGCAGAGGGACAGACAGAGGAGAGCAGAAGAGCAGGACAGAGGAGAGACACAGGAACATAACAGAGCAGAGGGACAGACAGAGGAGAGCAGAAGAGCAGGACAGAGGAGAGACACAGGAACATAACAGAGCAGAGGGACAGACAGAGGAGAGCAGAAGAGCAGGACAGAGGAGAGACACAGGAACATAACAGAGCAGAGGGACAGACAGAGGAGAGCAGAAGAGCAGGACAGAGGAGAGACACAGGAACATAACAGAGCAGAGGGACAGACAGAGGAGAGCAGAAGAGCAGGACAGAGGAGAGACACAGGAACATAACAGAGCAGAGGGACAGACAGAGGAGAGCAGAAGAGCAGGACAGAGGAGAGACACAGGAACATAACAGAGCAGAGGGACAGACAGAGGAGAGCAGAAGAGCAGGACAGAGGAGAGACACAGGAACATAACAGAGCAGAGGGACAGACAGAGGAGCAGGATAGAGGAGAGACGCAGGAACATAGAGCAGAGGAACAGACAGAGGAGAGCAGAGGAGAGACAGAGGAGCAGGACAGAGGAGAGACACAGGAGCAGGATAGAGGAGAGACACAGGAACATAACAGAGCAGAGGGACAGACAGAGGAGCAGGATAGAGGAGAGACGCAGGAACATAGAGCAGAGGAACAGACAGAGGAGAGCAGAGGAGAGACAGAGGAGCAGGACAGAGGAGAGACACAGGAGCAGGATAGAGGAGAGACACGGGAACATAACAGAGCAGAGGAGAGTAGTAGGAGAGACACAGGAGCAGGACAGAGGAGAGACACAGGAGCAGGACAGAGGAGAGTAGTAGGAGAGACACAGGAGCAGGACAGAGGAGAGTATTAGGAGAGACACAGGAGCAGGACAGAGGAGAGTAGTAGGAGAGACACAGGAGCAGGAACAAAGTAAGAATTTTTTGTAAATAAAAGTTTGTGTAATTTTTTGACGTCAGCGTTATGAAGGGGACCATATAGCTGTCGGCTGTTAATGCACACCACCTGCAGTGCTGAAGGATGCCAATGCCTGGTCTAGAAACTTTAGCATTACTTGTCTTAACTGCTAACAGGGGAGAGTGCATTATACTCAGTTGTCTCCTGTAATAGAAAGAACCCCAATGTTGATCTAGGGAGGCCCCAGCTATGTGTGTGTACAAGAACCCGCTGTATATAGTGAATGGTAAAGGTTCCCGATAGGAGTAGTTATGTATCACTCAAGCACAATTTATTTATTCATGTCATCCCTGTAATGATGTTTAGAGATTCTTCTAGGTGCTGGCCACACTGAGGTATTTTGTTGCGTTAAATGGGACTTCATAAATATACAATAATGCGCATGTCCTTTATTTACATTTTACAGCAAGGATGTGTCCAAACCTTCACGCCATCCCCATTTAAGTGAAAATTTAAAGCAGGGTCCACGGATTGTAAGGCCACTGTGCAACTGGAATTCATTTAAGAGGAGTATCCAAAGGTGGATAACTAAAAAAAAATGAGAAAATCAAGTGCAAGTTACAAAAAAATATTTATGTAGTTCCTAGGAATAATTGTTACTAAAGTGGCAATTACCTTATCAACAAGACATAGTTATCTTTTGATAAGAGTTTACAAATATTTCCTTACATGTGCAGAGTCTTGTGAATCCTCTGGTGTACACGAAGGTTTGACTTCTGTGTGAAACTTTTTCCACAGTTGGAACACTGAAATGGCTTCTCACCAGTGTGCATTCTTTGATGTTGAAGCAGATGTGATTTCCGTGCAAAAAATTTCCCACAATCAGAACATTCAAATGGCTTCTCCCCTGTATGAGTTCTTAAATGTTTAACAAGAAAGGACTTGTATGCAAAACATTTCTCACAAAATGAACAGGAAAATGGCTTGTCACCCGTATGATGTTTTTGATGTTGAAATAGATTGGATTTCACAGCAAAACATTTCCCACACTCCGAACAGGAAAAGGGCTTTTCACCTGTGTGGACTCTCTGATGTCGAAGACTTACATGAAAAACCTTTCCCACAATCATGACATAGAAGCCTTCTATAATCTTTAGTAACAATAAGCACATCATCATGTCTATCAGTACTGGCATTTTTAAGAAAATGTGTAGTATGATCGGTTGAAATATCTGCACTTGCTGGTACTCGTTGGATATTTGCAATACTGACATTTTCTTCGTGATTATTTTGTTTGTTATCTTCGACTTCACAAGCTGAAGATTCAATTGGAAGACCTTCTTAGATATTATTTATGTCCTGTTCATCTGTGAAATATACAATAAATGTGTGTCATTTATAATAAAGAAATACAAATAATATCAACAATCTGTTGCTATCTGCAATACAATGACATTTAGTTTAGTTTTATTCAGCATCTATCGGGGACACTTTAGGGTTAATTTTTCTTTCTTTTAAAATACAACCAATGCTTATGTAATAATTCATCAGGAATTAAATAATAGTGTACAGAAATAACAGTGTACAGAAATAACAGTGTACAGAAATAACAGTATACAGAAATAAGTGTACAGAAATAACAGTATACAGAAATAACAGTGTACAGAAATAACAGTGTACAGAAATAACAGTACACAGAAATAACAGTGTGCAGAAATAACAGTGTACAGAAATAACAGTATACAGAAATAACAGTGTGCAGAAATAACAGTGTGCAGAAATAACAGTGTGCAGAAATAAGTGTACAGAAATAACAGTGTGCAGAAATAAGTGTACAGAAATAATAGTGTGCAGAAATAATAGTGTGCAGAAATAACAGTGTGCAGAAATAATAGTGTACAGAAATAACAGTGTGCAGAAATAATAGTGTGCAGAAATAACAGTGTGCAGAAATAACAGTGTACAGAAATAACAGTGTGCAGAAATAACAGTGTGCAGAAATAACAGTGTACAGAAATAACAGTACACAGAAATAACAGTGTACAGAAATAACAGTACACAGAAATAACAGTGTACAGAAATAACAGTGTACAGAAATAACAGTGTACAGAAATAATAGTGTACAGAAATAACAGTGAACAGAAATAATTGTAACATTTACTTTGATGACTTTGCCCTAGTAGGTAATGTCCATGGAAATAGAGCCAGTTGAGGATTCACGTGCTCAGACTGCCAATATGAGCTCTCCAGCATTAATAGCATAACTTGTATTGATAGTAGGGACAATATGATGTCATTTGCCGGTATGATTGTCTGTTATGCCACAGATCATCATGCAGCAATTTCCATTTCCGTCAGTGCCGGTGCTGCAACTCCCGATTTGAAGATTTCTTCGCTGTGAGGTAAGCACTTGTTTTCTAACCCTCCATTTCCCACAGCCTAACCCTAACCTGAGCCCAACACAGCCTGTTGCTATTGGAAACAGTTTGAAATAAGTCCCTGTTCTATGTGCCGAGCATTGCAGTAATGATACGAGCCGCCATTCAGCCGGTGCCTGCATCATTCTGAAAAATAGGACCGACCAGCAACCACTTCCTGGACGATATTTATTTATTAACAGGTTTTTATATAGCGCACACAGATTACATAGCGCTTTACAGTTTAACAATCTGTATAACAACACTGGGTAATAACAGACAGACTGGGTGGGTAGGGGGGCCCTGCTCACAAGATTAAACTCTATAGGACAGTGGGTTTGAAACATAAGGGCAAGTGCTATGTGTCACAAAATGGACCAGCCAGGGTGTATGACAAAAGTGCTGTCAGTGCTCTGTATGATCAGCCACAAAGCAGTGTTAGTAGCAGAGATGAGGGAATTGTAGAATAGAGAGTGTGCGAGTTTGTGTTATTAATGTGTAAAAAAGGCAGAAGTGGTTGTTAATATGGTACTTAATGCTTAGGGAGGTTGTGGAACTTGATAAGCTTGTCTGAAGAGATGAGTTTTAAGGGAACGCTTGAAAGTTTGTAGAGTAGAGGATAGTCTTAATGGGCGAGGAAGGTTATTCCAGAGAGTGGGTACAGCCCGGGAGAAGTCCTGTAACCGTGAATCAGAGCCTTTATGAAGTGCAGGAGAGTTGCAAATCTTGTGATGATCTGAGAGAACGTGCTGGGATATATCTTGAGACAGGTGAGGATATGTGTGCAGGTGTGCAGGTGCAGTGTTGCTTATGGATTTATAGGTTAGCAAGAGGATTTTGTATTTGATTCTGTAGGTTACAGGCAGCAATGTAGAGACCGACAGAGTGGACGAGCTGTAGTTGAGCGTTTTGCCGCTACATGCGATATAGACTGTAGAGGGGTCATTTTATATTGTGGGAGTTTCTAGGATATAGCTTATATAGGCATCACTAGCAAACACATCCCAGTGCAGTGTAGGGTCCAGCAAGATACGGTATATGGGCAGTGTAACAGGATCAGTAATCCTTAGTATGGCTCCAAAGTGCTGGATGTAGGTCAGTGCGTGTGCACGCCATGCCAGTCTCAGCACTCCTCCGTAGTCATAGAAACAGCTGTTCCCTCTTTGGTAACACTGGCGACGGACATTTTATAATGGCATCAGGCCAGATTCACAGGGAGTTCTGTGCGTATTTTTAGGATCAGCTGCGCAGGCGTGGTAACTTTATGTACGTAAGTTACGTTAAATATACGCTGGTAAGTGCTTTAGGCACGGGCATGTGAATCGCACTGGGGTACATACGTGCGGATGGGCGACATAGAAATCCGTACTTGCAAATTTACATAAAAGTGGGTGGGGGCATTTAAATGAACGCATGGAGGCGGGGTTATAAAGAATCACATGGACGGAGCACATATACGCTCGTAAGTACAGACGAAAAGAGGGGTCTAGGGACTCGTAAGTTACCGACAGCACATCAGGGAGAAGGGAGTCAGGGTTATTGTTGGGTGTTTCCTTGCTCCTGCCGTGCGTATAATTGCGTGCATAAAAAGACCGGATCTCTGAATACGGCCCTGCGTCTGGGTGTGTGATGTCCAGAGGTAGTGTAACACTAACGTTAAGGCAGACTTAAACAAGTAGCTTGCAAGTCACCTAACGTTATTAAACCTGGATACTGCCCCCTGGTGTTTAAAGGTCCTAGGGCTAAGTATAGTCTTCAGTTATTCTTACCGCTGCCAGACATATTTTGCACCATCAATCATCTAGTTTTAAGTGACCGAATAATAAATAGTCCCCTTAATCTTAACCGTTTGGTCTGGTCTGTTCCTTTGTGACTTCAATTCCTCCATAAACAGTCATGTTAATGATGAAATAACACACTCACACTGTATTCCAGCTCTTCTACACAAGACTTAAATGAATTTAATGGAGGGGGGTGTCGGGGGTGTAGGTGGGTGTTTCCTCGCTCTGGCCGTGCGTATAACTGCGTACATAAAGAAACCGGTTCTCTGATTACGGCCCATTGTCAGGGGCATCCTCCTGCATTACATTACAGCTTAGGATAAGTAACTGTATGAAGTACTTCTAATTCTATATAAACAAAACAAGAACTAAAAGATTTCATAAAGCCAGAAATAACAGTAAAGCACTTGACAAAATAATGTCACTGGGGTAACACATCATTCGTATGCATTATTCTATAAGAATTTCAAATACTGGCAGGAACAAGATTATATGCAACATTATTTGCAGTATATACACAAAAGCCAAATAGGCAGAAACAGGTCATCATTATTCTATTTATGATTCTATTTGTTACAATTACAAAACGTAAAGTATTGGAACATTTCCTAATGTGCTTATGTTATTCCTGTTTAAAGTGGTCTGAATATACTTGTAGATCTAAAGCATCAGTTCTTACATGAAATATACATATCACTATGCTCAGCTGACATGTGATATAGCTGCTCAGGAAAATAAATCCAATAAATAAAAGGTATGAGCATGAGAGATTGAGGTGTTTCTAAGAACACAGAAATGTAAGAATATTTCACTAAAACCAATTTCACATCACCACAAAATGCCCAGGTGTCTGCAAAAACCGGGTCTAATGATCCGGGATTCAGACCCAGGAAAAAAAAAAAAGAAGTGTTTTTCCTGCGCCACACGGGACTGGTGGAAACGTGAAAGTTTTTCTTTAACACGGGTCCTTCACAAAGACACCTGATTGGACAGATTTCTTTCTATTGCTATGCCAGTAGTAAAGAAATCTGTAGCCGGGAGCCGTGTGCAAGGAAAGGAGACAGGCTGCGTTTTTCAGTGCTTGTAGGTCTCCTTTCTGGCCTGTCTGCCTGCAGTTCCACTATTTGCCACTATGAACTTAGTGCTTGTATGTCCCCTTTCTGATCCACCTGTGGGTGGACCACAAAAGGGACATACAAGCACCATGCTCATAGTGGCAAATAGTGGAACTGCAGGCAGACAGACCAGAAAGAAGACCTACAAGTACTGAAAAATGCAGCCTGTCTCTTTCAGGTCCCATAGTTTATTAAAAAAGTGAAGTCACCTTTATTTTATTCAGCTAATAAGAGCTCCTCTTTAGGCTGATTGACCACTGTTCGCGAGGGCAGTCCTGGGAAATTCATGGTACATGTGGACTTAACACAGCTTTTTTTTTTGACACGGCAGTTCGCCTAGTTTTTCAAGAATGGTAAGGTAAAAATGGTATTAGCATGAAGGGTGATTCTTAACATGTTCCACTAGATAAGCAACCCAGGTCACAGCTCAAAAAGATAGACAGTCATGTTTATAATATACCTTGACATATTTACTTATGGTAAAAAAATTTACAATTACACCATTAGCTTTTATTATGGAAATCTTTATGTACTGATGTACCAGAAGATTTACTTTCCGTGTAACACATTTCCCAGATTTTGAGAAATGAAAGGGCTTCTCACCTGTATGCATTCTTTGATGTTGAAGGAGATTTGATTTCCATGCAAAACATTTCCCACATTCAGCACATGAAAATGGCTTCTCACTTGTATGAGTTCTTAAATGTTTTGTAAGAAATTATCTACACGCAAAGCATTTGCCACAATCAGGAAAAAGGCTTTTCACCCGTGTGACATTTTTGATGTTGAACAAGGTTTGATTTTACTGAGAAACATCTCCCGCACTCGGAACAGGGAAATGGCTTTTCACCAGTGTGGATTCTCAGATGTTCAGCAAAAATTGACTTAAACGCAAAACATTTCCCACATTCAGAACATTTAAACCTTTTATTATATCTTACAACTATAGTTGTATTTTTTGGAACCATGTCTGAGTTATTAGGTAAAACATTTCCCGGTATATAATTATCTGTTGATATAGCTGAATGATGAAGAATTTCATTGTTATATGGGGTAATGGTATTTTCTCCTTCAGAAACGTGTGTGTTATCTTCAATTTCACAACCTGGAGATAGAATTTGATGAGGCCTCATGATTATACTCTTGTGTTGTCTTGTATCTGTTAAGTATAAAAAGATGTACATAATTCTACAGGTTGGTATTATACACTAGAATTACAGTTGGACGCAAGGTTAAAAGCATAGAATAAAGTCTCAAATAGTAAGTAAAATTAATGAGATTACTTTTAGCATCAATTTCTCATATCTTGTAATCAAACTTTTACCTATGAAATGCTCAGATGTCTTACCCCAGCCCATACAGACAATGTAAATGTCCATGATCACAGTGCTTGGAAGTCTGAACAAACGGAAACCAGTTCCATACATTCAGAGTTCCATTGCGTAACATCTGCGTATAACTTGTGTAAATTGGCTGTAGTTATTAGGACTGGATCAGGCCCAATGTGTCCAACAAACACCTTTAAATGCAGCTGTGTCAACAACTGTGTCATTTCTTAGACCACTATAAATTATTCCAGTTACAAAATAGTTTTGTTGATTTGGTTTTACCGGTGTAAAATACATAAAAGCATATAAGAAAAATAAAAAAAATAAAACAAACAGCATTCAGTATATTATTTATGGGTCATCTACAGATTAAATAACCAAATTACCTTCTATCAGTGTTGAATTAGAAAGCTGAAGTTCCCACAATCCTCTGTGTGTGATTTGCCTACATTCCAGTGGTGTGTCTGCTGTTACAACGTGTTTCTTTACTATACACTTCTATGTGTTCTATGTGCTGGAGCTACAGATAATCATAGAATAAGAAACTGCACCAATTCAGCGACTACTCATTGCATTCAACAGGGTAATTACATGTATGACTTGACGAAAGCCACAAAAAGCTAACCTATTGGACAGTCTTCTTTATATTGATGATTACACTTCATAGAAATCTCTTCATCTCCATCTGTAGCTTCCATTTTAATAACTATTAGGTCTTTTCTCTGAAAATGAAAGACATAACAATTCTATAATGATAAGTCATAAGTAAACAGAGCAACATTATGTTCCTATGAAGCTACAGTAATGATGCTATTTTTGAATGATGAACTCCTTTCTTAATTTGACTATATATAATTGGGTTAATTAGCGGATTATTGTTTAGCGAATGTGCCTGAATTGTCGGATCTCTGACGAGACCCTATAATTGCCTCCATGAACGAGCCACTGGGCTGAAGCCATTAGGATTGTCACAGGCTGGCAGGGAGATAGGGAAGTGTGTGATTACTATGTGATGCCTTCTTCACCTTCTGATAGCCTCGAATGTTATTTGATTCTATGACAAGCAAAATTCTGTAGATATTAAGTCTATAGCATATTTATTTAGTGAAGCTTTTAAAGAGGAAAGGTCAGATGTCAACAGCCAAGTAGATTCTTGTTACCATTTTCTAGAATGTATAAAAGAACAATTTCCAGAATACATCACTAAAACCCCTTCATTACACTCAGAGAAGTGCAAACAGCCTCCTCTCCTGAGGAATAATTCTAACACTGAACATATGAAGCGTCATGTTCCTCTGTATTTACACTACAGTATAATTAGTCAAAACTTTCTAAAAACAAAAAACAATAATAAATGAATAATAATAATAACAATAATAATAATAATAAATATCTGCCCTCTCCTATAATGTAGATTCACTTTGGTATGGCAATCACTTCATCCACCTACCTTACAATCCTGTGGGACATTGTGACAGTCCTCTGTGCCATCCTGTGAATAACAACGGCTACAGCATCTCTCTAATGTATTTCCGTTACTTGATCCATCTGCAGGAATAAATACATTTGTACTCATTATTATTTTGTTTATTATGCAATATTTTAGGTTCTCAAATCTATTTCTTTATAAATGAACTTTTTACCCAATGATGTGAGGGGCCGGTGATTTTCCTTGATGACGTCCTTGTAGAGATCCTGGTGTCCTTCTACATACTCCCACTCCTCCATGGAGAAATAGACAGAGACATCCTGGCACCTTATAGGAACCTGACACACACAATGATACAGTCTAAAAATGGAACTATAAATCCGCGCTCCCTCCACCGTAAGGGGTGTACACCCAATCACACCCCGCAATATACTATACCAGCTCTTATAATTAAGGGCAGGAAACTATCTTATATAGACCAATAAAATGTGTGGTGGTGGAATCCGCGCCGGGATCTATTTAAAACTACCTTCAGTCTCTCAGTGTGTCTCTTTGTTTCAAATGTGTAATTCAGTCTCTTTTCTTTAGATAATTCTTCTCACTCGATCTATAGTCCTCCTTGTTCTTTCTTTCAACCAATATTTTCCTCCTTCCTTTCCTTCACTCCAGATCGTTGATTTCCCAGAAGAGAAAGAAAAAAGGTGATCCTTGCATAATATTGTTTAATATCAGGGTACGTTTCATTTCACAATTCCCCACTCACTTTGTCCACATCTTAGTAAGTATGCTCATCATGGTTTATCTCCTTGGTTCTCCTTCCACAGATGATTACACCGAGTTGTTCATCTATCCTCCGAACAGGGAAGAAAAACAAACAAAATCCTCGTGTAATAAAGTCACACTGTGTGAGTATAGTACTATGCTGAATGCGTGCTCACAATCTGTATTCTTGGGTATAAGCGTGTAATAATTCAGTTTCTCCGTCTGGATTTTCCTTCTTGGTTAGAATGTGTATTATATGATTATTAATATCCTCCTTCCCTCCGTCTCTAATACAGTAACACCACCTGAGTGAGGCCCCGCAGACTCCCCCCGCAATGTCCAACACAATAAGCGGGCAATTTCCAAACAGTGACTCCTCCCTCACCCTTTCCGTCCAAGGCGTATGTCACTTAAAACCCCCGTTCCTTCTACTATGTCCGTGATGTCCTGCTCCTCGTGCAAATAAAAATAAAAAGTCCTCCGCAAGCAATGTTACCAATCTCCCTTCCGGGAGGGAACCCCTGCCTCTAAATATCCGACTAAGTATACTGCCCTCTAAGGTGTCAAAAAGCTCCTCACGATATTAAAGCTAGTCCTCAAAGGGCCCTATGAGCCAGCTTCAATCAAGGAGAAACAGGGGAGTGCACATATACCGGGTAAAGTGTCAGTGGTAAACCAATACCGGGTCAACCGACGAACCTTGAAGAAGAGCACATACGTGCTTGAAACGCGTTGGTTGTCCAGGTATTGGTTTACCCCTGACACTGTACCCGGAAGGGAAATTGGTAACATTGGTTGAAGTTATTATTGATTCTATTGTTTTTATTATGCAAGTTTCTGGAAATAAAACGCTTTAAGATTTTTTATTGTGACATTGGAGCGGAGGAATTTTTATTTTTATTTGCACGAGGAACAGGACATCACGGACATAGTAGAAGGAACGGGGGTTTTAAGTGACATACGCCTTGGACGGAAAGGGTGAGGGAGGAGTCACTGTTTGGAAATTGCCCGCTTATTGTGTTGGACATTGCGGGGGGAGTCTGCGGGGCCTCACTCAGGTGGTGTTACTGTATTAGAGACGGAGGGAAGGAGGATATTAATAATCATATAATACACATTCTAACCAAGAAGGAAAATCCAGACAGAGAAACTGAATTATTACACGCTTATACCCAAGAACATAGATTGTGAGTACGCATTCAGCATAGTACTATACTCACACAGTGTGACTTTATTACACAAGGATTTTGTTTGTTTTTCTTCCCTGTTCGGAGGATAGATGAACAACTCGGTGTAATCATCTGTGGAAGGAGAACCAAGGAGATAAACCATGATGAGCATACTTACTAAGATGTGGACAAAGTGAGTGGGGAATTGTGAAATGATACGTACCCTGATATTAAACAATATTATGCAAGGATCACCTTTTTTCTTTCTCTTCTGGGAAATCAACGATCTGGAGTGAAGGAAAGGAAGGAGGAAAATATTGGTTGAAAGAAAGAACAAGGAGGACTATAGATCGAGTGAGAAGAATTATCTAAAGAAAAGAGACTGAATTACACATTTGAAACAAAGAGACACACTGAGAGACTGAAGGTAGTTTTAAATAGATCCCGGCGCGGATTCCACCACCACACATTTTATTGGTCTATACAATGATACAGCCATCAGCCAGACACATCCCCTGGTGTCACTGTATAATGTCCCATTCCCAGCAGTCACCTCTCCAGTCACACACATCCCCTGGTGTCACTGTATAATGCCCCATTCCCAGCAGTCACCTCTCCAGTCACACACATCCCCTGGTGTCACTGTATAATATCCCATTCCCAGCAGTCACCTCTCCAGTCACACACATCCCCTGGTGTCACTGTATAATATCCCATTCCCAGCAGTCACCTCTCCAGTCACACACATCCCCTGGTGTCACTGTATAATATCCCATTCCCAGCAGTCACCTCTCCAGTCACACACATCCCCTGGTGTCACTGTATAATATCCCATTCCCAGCAGTCACCTCTCCAGTCACACACATCCCCTGGTGTCACTGTATAATATCCCATTCCCAGCAGTCACCTCTCCAGTCACACACATCCCCTGGTGTCACTGTATAATATCCCATTCCCAGCAGTCACCTCTCCAGTCACACACATCCCCTGGTGTCACTGTATAATATCCCATTCCCAGCAGTCACCTCTCCAGTCACACACATCCCCTGGTGTCACTGTATAATATCCCATTCCCAGCAGTCACCTCTCCAGTCACACACATCCCCTGGTGTCACTGTATAATATCCCATTCCCAGCAGTCACCTCTCCAGTCACACACATCCCCTGGTGTCACTGTATAATATCCCATTCCCAGCAGTCACCTCTCCAGTCACACACATCCCCTGGTGTCACTGTATAATATCCCATTCCCAGCAGTCACCTCTCCAGTCACACACATCCCCTGGTGTCACTGTATAATATCCCATTCCCAGCAGTCACCTCTCCAGTCACACACATCCCCTGGTGTCACTGTATAATATCCCATTCCCAGCAGTCACCTCTCCAGTCACACACATCCCCTGGTGTCACTGTATAATATCCCATTCCCAGCAGTCACCTCTCCAGTCACACACATCCCCTGGTGTCACTGTATAATATCCCATTCCCAGCAGTCACCTCTCCAGTCACACACATCCCCTGGTGTCACTGTATAATATCCCATTCCCAGCAGTCACCTCTCCAGTCACACACATCCCCTGGTGTCACTGTATAATATCCCATTCCCAGCAGTCACCTCTCCAGTCACACACATCCCCTGGTGTCACTGTATAATATCCCATTCCCAGCAGTCACCTCTCCAGTCACACACATCCCCTGGTGTCACTGTATAATATCCCATTCCCAGCAGTCACCTCTCCAGTCACACACATCCCCTGGTGTCACTGTATAATATCCCATTCCCAGCAGTCACCTCTCCAGACTGTACTGTTATTTATCACCTCTCATCTCTAATACTATTATATTATTATTATATTATTACATAGATACTGACCAGCGTTACTATCACACTGTTATTTATCACCTCTCATCTCTAATACTATTATATTATTACACAGATACTGACCGGCTTTTACACTGTTACTCTAATACAATTATATTATTATTACATTACACAGATACTGACCATCTGTTATTTAGACTTGGGATAGGAAACATCACCTCTCATCTCTAATACTGTTTACAGCAGATATGACTCCCGTTATTTATCACCTCTCATCTCTAATACAATTATATTATTATATTATTACACAGATACTGACCATCTGTTATTTAGACTTGGGATAGGAAACATCACCTCTCATCTCTAATACTGTTTACAGCAGATAAAATATGACTCCCCTGCAATCACCATGGTTTAGCCCAGGAGTAACTTTCCTCTCTATTTTCAAGCTCCTTCTTAAGTCTGGATCAGGCTTTTGTGACACCTTTTCCTTACTGTATTCACTAAGACCCGACCTGCATAACGATGCCCCTGTACATACTGCATTCTGTATTGCAATGGACTTTTTGGAAAGTGCCCTTAAAAACCTCTGCTGTAACAATATGTAGGCTTTCAAAGGCCCTATGCAGTTAGAGGAATGGGAATCGTTGCAGTGGGTGTTAGTACACACGGAAGATTTCTCCTGACATCATTGATAGCAAAAATAGGCCTGTTTTGCAAAATCAAATCCCACGACACAATGCTGTTGCAGACGATTTTGCAGCATTGATCGGCCACACACACTGTTAAGATGTCGGAGCTAATGGTCTGACGGATGCCTGCTCGACACCGCTGGAATGGAAGACGCTGGATTGACTATGACGCCTGCCCGCCAGTTCCCGGATCAAATGCGATGACTGCTAGATAGTTCAGTGCTTGACAGTGACACCTGCTGAACATTTCTGGACTTGACGCAACATGGACGGGTGAGTTAGGTATTCTATGAAACGCTGAATGCCGTGAAGTCTACGGTTACTCTACTGGCACTAAAAGGCCAACAGGTGTAACTGTTTGGCTGTACAATACCTCCAAGTCTAACCCTAACCTCAACCCTAACGATAAGTGAAGACTCACCTCCAAATTATGCCGCAGGACCCAGGCATAGAAAGCTTCACCGGCGGTCAGGAGAGCTGGTCACAGACAAGAAGAAAAGCAGAGTGGAGGAACGGACAGGACAGAACAGAGGAAGAGCATAGAAGATAAGAAGACATAGTGGGGGGGGGAGGGTGTGAACAGAACAGAGTGAAGGAAGAGCAGATGGAAGGGACAAGATGAGAGAACAAAGCAGAGAAGATAAAACAGAGATGAGAGACAGGATAGAATGGAGGGAGAGCTGAGAAGAGAGGAAGACAGACCAAAGGGAGAGGACAGAAGAGAGCGGAGAAGAAGCAGATGGAAGGACAAGAGAGCAAGACATAGAAGATGAGACAGATAACAGGGAGCGGACAGGACAGAGTGGAGAAAGAGCATAGAAGAGAAGAAGATGGAGTGAAGGGAGAGGACGGAGCAGAGGAAGAGCAAATGGAGGAATAGGACGGGAGAGCAAGACATAGAAGAAAAGACAGAGATGAGGGAGCAGACAGGACACAGTGGGGGGTCAGTTAGAGGAGAGCAGCGGGGATAGGAGCAGGAGAGGTGGAAAGGAAAACCAATGACTGATATATATTTGGATCGTTGATGTTATTTATGTTGGCATTGTGAGGAGTCACCATGTCACACATATAGCGGTCAGCACGCTGCCTTAATATTTTTCTGGAGGCAGTTGCCGTTCCGAAAGGCCACATTTTGACACTGAAACAGTCGACAGCTGAAACTTTTACATTCTGAATATTACCAATGGAAACGGGCACTTACATCGGATGGCCATATTTCATAAAAGTCTCTGTTCCAAATAGCGAAATGTTCCATTCACAACACGGGCTGCAGCGGGAAGGTTAGGGTTAGACTGTGGGACATGGAAGGTTAGGGTTAGGCTGCAGGATATAAAGGGTTAAGGTTATGGTTAGGCTGCGGAAGATGAAGAGTTATGGTTAGGGTTAGGTGCGGGACAGAGAGGGTTAGAGTTAGGCTGTGGGAGAAGGAGAGTTAAGACTAGGCTAATAGAAGGGGAGGGGTAGGTTAAGGATTAGGGTAAGGGCTAAGGGAAAATCTTACCTGTCGTCGTTGGAATAGTCGTGTCTTCACTTGTCGCAGAGTCCACGCTGTCTTCGCCTCAGCACTGCGACGACACGATGTGTTGAATTTTAAGACATTGTGCCAGCAAACACCACCCATATCATTCAATTTTGATAACAATCCTGTCGCTGTCTCTTGGAGACCATGGGCCTGATCCAGACCTACGCCCGCGAGCGATCGTACGCCGGTCGGGAGCGTAAAACTGGGAGAAAAAACGCACTGCGCTTGTGCAGTATGACAACTTCCGGTCGTCCGAAGGACATGAGCGTACAGCGAGCGTATTTTTCGCACAAGGGGCGTGCGTTTTGTACGACGATAGTTCGTACGCTCGAGTTGCTACACAGAGGCGGGGATAGCCATTTAAATTGTACAGTATGGGCGCGCTAAGCGCCGTACGACCAGCGTATCGGCCTGAAAATTCGTACGGACGCTGGAAAAAGTTAGGGTAGGGTTTAGCCGCCGTAAGTAGGTACAATCAATGGGAGTGTCATGGGCGTGAAAGTTTATAAGCCCGGGCGATCATACGCTGGATCAGGGCCCATGAAACAAACAACCTTATCGTGTTTCATTGTTAAATTTGTAAATGTCCGACCGAAGGACCGGATCCAGACTAAAGGTCATTTTACGTACTCAATCGTACAGGAGTTCCGCACTACTAAATATAATGCCCTCCCCCTGGCATTCCCATGGCTGATTTACATGTTCAAAACTCTACCTTAACTTTTCCTTGCGTATTTCTGGTCGCACGTATCGGCTTATCATACTTAAGTGCCAAACCCCGGCCATACTGTACAAGTTACATGCTTCCCTCCACCCACAATTTGCATATTGATGTCACGCCCTATCATACCAAGTTACGTACAAGTTGCGTATAATCAGAGTTACAATGTGAAACATCAGCCACACGCATGCACAGCGTTTTCCCACAGCCAGATTTACGCATGTAGCATGCGTAAATTAGTTGTCGTTATTAAGTCTGGATCTGGCCCGTAGAGCGTAACCATAGAGGAAACCAAATAAGTTTCATCCTGTTTTATACAGATAACTATAAGGCGCTGGATTCCAAACATATAAAAGTAAAACAGTTTCTGGGTGAATAAAAGAATGTTTTTTATTGGCCAGACAGAATAAACTTTAATAGACGCCGTCTCCTAATGGCACCTTCCTCGCATAACGCGGAAATTCTTCTTCAGGTAATCGGGACAGTCGATAAATTTGAGGAAGCTTATGCAAGTTAGGCATTAATGAATGTCATCTTCTGTTTTGTCACGAAAAAAGGATCTTTCTCCTGCAAAAGGAGACTGATTTAGATTATGAATGGCTACAGTGATTTGCAAAAATGGCTCCAGAGAGATGGCATAAGACTCCACATACTCATGACACTCTGGTTTCTGCCCTTTTTGTCGAGAATTAATTTGTCCTGTGGGTTATTGGATTCCGGCTCAGCCAATGTATATTGCTCAGTCATCACAAATTGACTTAAAATTTAGTGGAGCTGAAGTTCATTCCACAAGACTGAAAAGTCTAAAGTTGAAAGCCTCTAAAATTCTGACACCGAGTGTTACCACAGGGATGCAGAAGGGAAATGGGTTTGCAATCTCAAAATGTTATGCATAAAGTTTAGTACGTTTTTCTCCCTGTTGGAAGGATGTCAGAGAGACAAATCAAAGGCACTTTACAAGTCACTCTCTAATGATACCTTGGACGGAGGAGTTGTCCGCTGTCTCCGTGATTGACAGATAATTCATCCAATCAGTGCGTCTCCAGGCATGACCGTTCTGGGGGGAATTCAAAGAAAGTAGAATCTTGGGAATGTATCTGGACTTAGATTAAGGCAAATCGTTGACATCCAAGATAAGTGCAGAGACACATGGTACAGGACAAGAGTTCTAAATACGTTAGCGCTTCTCTTGCACCCCTTTTTTTTTGTGTGTTATTAGACTCCCCTGGGCTATGTGTTTCCTTATGCGCAATGAGCTGGATCCACTAAGCAGACTTTTGTGCGTTAGCATTGTAACAACGCCAATCTGCACGGCTGGACTTTAAGACAACCAAAAGCTACCTTTCGTTTTCTGAGTCACACGCAAGGAAATTGCCAAAAGTACGGGACCCTGGAGAGTACCAGGGGCAAACTTGCAAGTTTTGGCCTAGAGGCAAGCAGATGCAAACAGCTCTGGCTTTTATAGCAGCGTGGTTCTATAAAACATGATCATGATAAAAACGTACGGCATTGGGGTAGATCCAGAACTCCGTTTGCCGTACGTTTATTCGCGTAGCGTATTTTCGTGTGCGTACCTTCTATACACTCCCCTCGGCACACCCCTTGAATGTTCGTATTTTGTCAAGATACGCTTTCCAAACCCTACCTTAACTTTTGGCAACGTAACCGCAGTGATCCGCACACGTACGTATGGGCAACACGTATTTACGCAGCTAAGCACGCCCATACTGTACACTTTAAATACAAACCCCGCCTACTTAACGCATTTCAGACGTATTTTTGACTCACGTAAAATTGTCACGCCCACAAGTAAGGATTTACGTGACACATACGTGAATGGCCCATACGGTCACAATTGCGCTACGTTACTGATCGTATTTTCTATGGTGCGCATGCGCAGTACTTACCAAAAGGCGATTTTACGTCTCCGCCACGCGTAACTTCGCTCACAAGCGTTGTTCTGGATCTGGCCCATTGTTTCCATAAAGTGGTTGTATATAGTCACTGAAATATATGGAAAATTGTTAAATCGGTCAAATACTGACCACAACAGATCTCAAGACAACACAATACAAGGAACGATCTAGTGATGATGTATCATACAAGTGGGATTCTAATAATGTTACAGAATACAAAGAACATTCTAGTGACAATGGGGCAGATCCAGGACAATGCTTCTTTGCAAATTTACGCCTGACGGACACGTAAAAACGTGATTTTCTATGTACTGCGCATACGCACAACAGATGTTACGCTACGTTACGTAACTCTGAGCGTATGGGTCAGGTGACCTTAACCCCATATAGCTATATTTTCAACTAAACCTCCTTTTTATATATGTGCTGACACATAGTGTTAAATAATGTGTGTTTGGAGCACCAGACCTCTCTTTTGTTCCTTGTAGTTGCACAGAGGTCATTTTGGTTCATGGCTGCACCTCTCCATTTATATACACACATTTACACATTTATATATACACTGCACACATTTATATATACACTACACACATTTATATATACACTACACACATTTATATATACACTGCACACATATATATATACACTGCACACATTTATATACACACTGCACACATTTATATATACACTACACACATTTATATATACACTGCACACATATATATATACACTGCACACATTTATATACACACTGCACACATTTATATATACAC
>WWET01000677.1:20585-32491 GCA_011038615.1 Limnodynastes dumerilii | reverse complement strand
GGCGCTACTGAGGCTCCAGTGCAGTGCCTGAAGTATCTTGAGAACGTGATTTCAGGCACTTGGTAATAGTCTCTCACTAGCGCCGGTCACCTCCTGCTAGCAGCGCTACTGAGGCTATTACCCAGTGCCTGACGTGACAACGGCTGCTAGCAGGAGTTGATTTGTGGCGTTAACAGAGAGATTTTTTTTTTCTCTGGTTATTTTTTTACCGCTGCCTGCTGTTTGAGCGGAGAGGGAAAAAAATAATTGAATAGGCGAATGTTTATCGCTCAATTGCCGGCGAAGGCGTCGTATTTTTACCGACGCAAACTTTTTGAAAACTTCGCCGGCAATTGAATCGGGCCCAGAGAGTAATAAAATGATGAAGTCTTTCAGCTCAGAACCCAGCATGTCCTCCAGTAATGTTTTCTCCAGAGAGTGGCAGCTGCTCCTCTTTTAAACTGCATGTAACTACTGGAAAAGCTCAGCAAGAGGACGTGTATTACCTGGGTATAACTTACATGTCAGCATCCCCCTCCTCGGCATGAGAGAACAGGAAATACAGTATCAGGAAAGAGCGGAGACAGTGGAAGATGGAGCCTCTATGGTGTAATATTTGTTTTAATGAAGTATATCCAAAAACATTAAAAACATTTGTGCATGAAAACAAGAAAGAGAGCGTCATGTTCGTAGAGCAGGTTCCAGGTATGAAAGGCTGTTTTTTTAACCACTAATTAGATGTTTGATCACATTTCTTTTACAGGCTTTTGCTGTATGAGCTTTAAAATGCTGAGCGATATTGACTTATTCCTTGATTTGGGCAGGAAAATGGTCTTGTGTTTGTACCCTGATGATCTGATGAGGAGTAAAGCACTGCAGGCTGAACAATCACACTGTCATGTACTCATGAGCATGAACAAGATCTGGGTTCTCTCTTCTGTGAGTCTTCTGATGCTTCACAAGGTCTGACTTATTAATAAAGCGCCTTCCGCAATGTGTGCAGCAATGTGGCTTCTCTCCTGTGTGAATTTTTCTGTGTCGAGCCAGGACAGAACTGCCTGAAAAACATTTCCCACACACAGAGCAGGAGAAGGGCTTTACCCCTGAGTGAATCCTCTCATGTAAGGTCAGCTGGCTTCTCCTGAGGAACGATTTCCCACAGCTGATACAAACAAATGGCTTTGACTCCATGTGAATTTTATGGTGTGCCCCAAGACTGGTGGCTCTGTTGAAGCATTTCCCACACACCGTGCACACAAATGGCTTCACTTCAGCGTGTATTCTCACGTGTCTGACGAAGTTCGACCTGTCATAAAACTGTTTGTTACAATGGGTACAGATGAAATGATCTGTAGTAGTCTGGTGTTCATGAAGATGCTTTTCAAGCTCCGAGTTGTCTACAAAACATCTCTTACATTGTAAACATAAATAGGGTTTATTTTTATGAATTTTCTGATGTCTACAAAGATCGGATTTATTGGTAAACATTTTCCCACATTCTGTACATGAAAACGGCTTCTCTCCAGAATGGATCCGGTTATGTCTGGCAAGATCTGACCTATTGGTAAAGCCTTTCCCACACTCTGAACATGGAAATGGCTTCTTACCTGAATGCATTGTCTGATGAACGAAAAGACTTTCTTTTTTGCGGAAAGCTTTGCCACAGTAACACGTGAAGGGCTTTTCCCCGGTGTGAATTCTAAAATGGACAGCAAGATTGTCTGCTCTAGTAAAAGACTTGCCACATACAGAACATGTGTACGGCCGAGGCCTTGTGCGAGATCTCTCATGTCTGGTTAGTGTCACATTGGAGGAAAATGCTTTTCTGCATTCCGAGCTAGAAAGTGTAACCGTAACATGAGTGTTCCGGAGAATAGTAGGATTTGATTGGGTAACAGATTCCTCTCCTTCCCTGTAAGCCACTATTTCTATTTTGCAACTGTCCTCATATTTACCGTTATCTGGGCATTTTTGTGATTGTTTTTCATTTTCGGTCATTGCAATGTCATCTACATTTTTTTGCTCATCGAATAAATCACAGGAGTTTTCATCCTGGTTTTGTTCCATGGGAGTATACACGTTATTGTCCGAATGATTTTCTTTACCACATGTCATCGAGTCATCGGTAACATCAGCAGATGCGGACTGCATATCTTCTACAGGTGAATAAATAGCTAATATGCTGCCATTGTCTACAGAAACAAACACATCTTTAATATAAACTGTTGTTAATTCTGTATCGTTATAAACATCTTTGAGGTTTTGATCTTCAGAGGAGGCTCCTTCAGACACGATGCTCAGAGAATGACTCGTGTCTGGTTGAAATCCCTTTGCAGGTGTTCCTCCATTATCAGCAGTGGCAATAGGTTGATCTTTGGAAGAAATAATGGTGTTCACGTTCTCAGGTGTGTTTGAGGAATCTGTCGAGACAGAAAGGAAAAGTAGTTAAACTATTAACAGTGCAATTGAAGGAGGAGTGTAGATGTACTTTACCTAATCACCAATAACAACAAAGATAGACACACCGGACACAAGAAATATTTATATCAGGCGCTGCTTCCTCCTGTGTGAAACATTTTGCAAATAATAAACCAGATAATAAAGAAGTCACCCAGCACCCTTTTATGTATGTGTGTGATATCCCCATACCTTGCAGCACCCGCTCTATACTAATACATTGATTTGAGCCACCTCCATTGTGTGTTTTTAATAATTGATCAGTGTTTGAAAAAAGTCCAACAGTTCTTTTGCTCCTGTTTGGATTCACCAGCAATCAGTCCAAATTCACATACAACATATAGAGAAATGAGAGAGGAGGTGAAAAAAGGAACAAATCATAGTGTAGTAATGATTATAAAAAGGGTCAGTACACCCAGTGTACAGAAATAATGATAGCATTAATCCTCTGTTTTATAGGGATCATGGGCCGGATCCAGAACTACGGCCGTCTAAAATACCGCATATACGCAATCTACGTATCGAAATGATACGCAGATTACGTACAAAAGCTACTACGCATGTACAGTAGCTATTGTTCAGTGAATTACGGCCGTCTATGGAAGATGGACGTAGTTCTGGATCCGGGCCCATGTCTGTGGAAAGGGAAGGTATGCTTTCATTTGTACCAGAGAACTTTAAAACATGAACCTGTACAACGCCATGGATACCATGTGACGCCTTATATAAATGATAATAATAATAATAATAAAGTTTTCTCTGTGCAGTCAGTTCATATTCAACCACATGGAAAAAACATTTCTACTATAGTGTATCTTTACTGCTTATTAAAGCTTCTTATTGCTTCAGATTGCCAGAATATAATCTTATTTTTTCTTCCAATTGGAGCATTACAGAAACTGGCTTTGATACCGCTTATTCTTCTATCCCTGCTGCCATCTGTGCTACATTTCTGAGTCCCACTGAACTATTTCACAAATCCTCACAATACGCCATCTGTGCTACATTTCTAACTCCCACTGAACTATTTCACAAATCCTCACAATACTTCCCCACAATCCTCTATGCTGCCCCTAGGCCTGTGATACCTCTATGCTGCCCCTAGGCCTGTGATACCTCTATGCTGCCCCTAGGCCTGTGATACCTCTATGCTGCCCCTAGGCCTGTGATACCTCTATGCTGCCCCTAGGCCTGTGATACCTCTATGCTGCCCCTAGGCCTGTGATACCTCTATGCTGCCCCTAGGCCTGTGATACCTCTATGCTGCCCCTAGGCCTGTGATACCTCTATGCTGCCCCTAGGCCTGTGATACCTCTATGCTGCCCCTAGGCCTGTGATACCTCTATGCTGCCCCTAGGCCTGTGATACCTCTATGCTGCCCCTAGGCCTGTGATACCTCTATGCTGCCCCTAGGCCTGTGATACCTCTATGCTGCCCCTAGGCCTGTGATACCTCTATGCTGCCCCTAGGCCTGTGATACCTCTATGCTGCCCCTAGGCCTGTGATACCTCTATGCTGCCCCTAGGCCTGTGATACCTCTATGCTGCCCCTAGGCCTGTGATACCTCTATGCTGCCCCTAGGCCTGTGATACCTCTATGCTGCCCCTAGGCCTGTGATACCTCTATGCTGCCCCTAGGCCTGTGATACCTCTATGCTGCCCCTAGGCCTGTGATACCTCTATGCTGCCCCTAGGCCTGTGATACCTCTTCCTTCTATGAATAAGCATAAAAGATCTTCTGCGGTTTTTGGAGACTCTTATTAAGTGTAAGATGTGTCTTTTTATTGAATGCTTCTAACTAGTTACAAGTGCTTCGATTCTCTCACCATGTGGGCTCTGAGAGCAAATAAACATTCAGCAGTCAGTTTATTAATGCATAAAAATGAAAACATGGCGCCATTGGACCTAATCCAGAGATCCGATCACTCGGAAGCAGTGCCAGTGGGGATCTGATAGAGGATCCTCGCTCCATCCATGCATGTGTGTAGTTCAAGACCCCGCCCTACGCCCATCAGCTACACCCTACTTTAACACCTCTCATCTGTCCCCACTTGAAATGGCGACAGATGGAGATCCAATCAGAGTCAGGATATTGCAACCAGCTGATTCCTGCCCCTACTGCACATTATAATATGAAATCCCTCGCACTTGTGACAGCAACATGCTCAGCTGCTATTAGTAACTACTGTATATGTGTTAGGAAACCAGGACACGGAGTCTAATTGGGGCCTCTGATGGTGAGATTAGGCTTGGCTGCAGGACACCCAGCAACTCGTTATCGCTAGATAAGCTGAGGGACTCAGTGAGTAGACAGACAAACCCTGTGACGGACAGAGGACGCACAAGGGCACACACTAGCAGAAACACGCGGCACACACTCACAGAACACAAAGGGAGTCAGGGCGCTGGAACACAGGAGCAAACACAAGAGGAGTAAACGGCAATCAGCACAAGGGCAGGAAGGGAGAACACTGGAGAACAAGGGGTTAACAAGGAGAGGGCACTCAGGAATCAGACTGACTAGGACTGGCAGAGCACAGAAATGAGACAGTGAGACAGCCAGGAGAGCACAGAACTAAGACAGCGAGACAGCCAGGAGAGCAGAGACAGGCAGAGCACAGAACTAAGAGAGACAGGCAGAGCACAGAACTAAGACAGCGAGACAGCCAGGAGAGCAGAGAGGCAGGCAGAGCACAGAACTAAGACAGCGAGACAGCCAGGAGAGCAGAGAGGCAGGCAGAGAGCAGAGAGGCAGGCAGAGCACAGAAATGAGACAGCCAGGAGAGCAGAGAGGCAGGCAGAGCACAGAAATGAGACAGCCAGGAGAGCAGAGAGGCAGACAGAGCACAGAAATGAGACAGAGAGACAGGCAGAGCACAGAACTAAGACAGAGAGACAGGCAGGAGAGCAGAGTCCTTCTAGGCTTTCTTTATCTGACTTCTGGAACAGGCAAGGGAGCAGAGAGACAGGCAGGGGAGCAGAGAGACAGGCAGATCACAGAACTAAGATAGTGAGACAGGCCTGGGAGCAGAGTGACAGGCAGGTGTGCAGAGAGACAGGCCGGGAAGCAGAGAGACAGGCCGGGGAGCAGAGAGACAGGCCGGGGAGCAGAAGCTATGACCAGCAACCCTCCCATGCTTCAGGAAGCAGCTATTTAAAGACCCAGCCTCCAATCAGCATCTGCCCTTGGACACACCTCCAGACTGACTGAAGTGTGCACTGCTTGCAGGTCAGCTGGAGGCAGATACACAGAGCAGACCAGGAAGTAAACAGTCACACGCTGCTATGATTAGTCTGTCAGCATGTAATATCATGAGGTTCCTCAGCTTAACTAAACTCCTAAGTGTGATATCCTTGCTCAGTGTGTGCTGTTTGAGTAAGATGGATTTTAAGTTGTAAAATAAGAATGTATAAAGATGTTCTGTTTAATTTACAATGGTAAAAGGTTTTCTTACCTTGCAGTAAAGCCTCCTTTATCACATCTTCCTTATCATGCTCACCCGTGCCCTCACTGCTCTGCACAGCACCACATACAGTGACATCCTCACAGGTTTTGGGAACCTGACAAACACAATGATACTTTTATCAGCCAGACACATGCCCTGGTGCTACAGTGTAATGTCCCAATCCTGCAGGGGTGCACATGGGAAGGGGCGGGGGATGTTTCTGACACCCCCTTACCTTGCAAGCATGGATTAGCAATATTTAGCAGATGGTATTCTGAGCTTCTGTGTGGGTGAAACATATTCCTTTCTCTGGTCACCCTTCTGTGTTGTTTTCCAGTCTGCACCTTCTCTCCTCTCCTTCCTGGTCCTCGATCCCTCCCCAACCCCCACAGAGGACAGTGACTCTGATCAGATGAAATTACAAATTGCTCTGCTTCAGTGTGTGCTGAGATCACCTTTACCATCTGCCCACATTGCTGTACGCCACTGATGATTGGCTCACCAGAGCTATCTGCATCACTGCAAGGTAAGATTCCCTGCTGGTATCATTCTCACCAATGTCATAGAGCTATCTTCCTGCATATATGACCTTAACTTGGCTGTATAATTAAGATATGTCTAAGGAAACCATTTCTGGAGTTGGTATTGCTGTGAGGATAGGAATAACATTCTCAAAATATAGAAGGGAGGTGATAGTGGCAAGAAATACATTTAATACAATACTGAATGGTATAATGTGTGTGTGCTCATATTCTAAGTGTCTTTATTATTTAAAGGAGATATTTGGAAGCCCCCTCTACTTCCTACAATTTCTCTTATATCAGCAGTCACCTCTCCAGTCACACACATCCCCTGGTGTCACTGTATAATGTCCCATTCCCAGCAGTCTCCTCTCCAGTCACACACATCCCCTGGTGTCAGTGTATAATATCCCATTCCCAGCAGTCACCTCTCCAGTCAGCAGCTGAATGATCTTGTTGGTGAGTTCCAGGATCTTCAGGTCATTGTTTCTTTCATGAATCAGGGACTGAGGAAGAAGCTCCATGATGGGGCTCCGAGACCTGCTCTGTCCTCCAGACTCACAGGTAATGGGTGTCACATAATCACTAGTCTTCCTCACTATAACATAATCCTATATATTGTGGCACACAGATAAATATTATTCAGCATGTATTCTAACACAAATTGTCTATACCTTAAGACAAGTATATACATTTTTATCCTAACTCTTTACTTTGCAATGTTGCTCTTAAACAACATGAAATCCACATTAGAACACAAATGGTGAATAGTGTGAGCGCTAAGGTAATAATAATAAATAACAGTGTAGTGTTACAAACGTGATAACCAAAGAGAATGAAAGTAACAATATAGTGAAATAAGTGTCAACTTTGAAACAAACAGAATGGCTCACGGTTCTGTAATTAGTCATTTCAAAAATGAAGGAAGCCCTAATGTCCAGCAGTGATGGAAGAACTCTTCATATACAGAAGTTCAAAAAGTAGAGGAGTCGTTTCTTTACTGTATACCAATATGTAGAGCCGTATATTAAGCAAGCGGCAACTTCTTGTGCGATGTCCCCCCTCTTCCACATGTGTACAGCTCCACGTTGTACAGTGTGTAATTATGGCAATATATGAAAAAGAAAAACATATTGTGCAATGTGTAAAATCAGATAGTTTTGTTTATTACAATAAAAAACTAATAATCAAAAAACAAAGTTACTATATAAAAAAGGACAACGCATTACAAATATAGCAAACGTTTAATAAAAATAAATAAACCCCCCATGTGGGTAGCCCCATACCTGATCAAGATATGAGGTGCACAGATGAAGATGTTATTTATTATTACCTTTTTAGCGCCCGCACTATTCACCATTTTTGTTCTATTTGGATTATTTACACACGCAGCGGCAGTGAGCTGCTATTAGAAGGTATTGCGCCCTCTGTTGGTGTTTACTTTATCTTTCATGAATTCCACATTATTTTAATGCAATAATGCTTAATTTTTTACCCTTACTTGGCAGAAGTGCTTGCAAACATCTAAATGTTGTTTTCCATAGTCATTTATTCCAATACCAATGCTGACAGGCAACACTGTGGCTCAGTGGGTAACATTTGTGTCTCACAGGGCCGAAGTCATGAGTTCAATTCCCAGACTAGGCCATATCTGTGTGGAGTGTGTATGTTCTCCCAGTGTCTATGTGGGTTTCCTCCCGCACTCCAAAAGCATACTGGTAGCTTAATTAGCTGCTACATAAATTAACCCTAGCCTGTATATGTATTAGGGAATTTAGAATGTAGCTCCAATGGGGCAGTAACTGATGGGAATGTGAAATATTCTCTGTAGAGTGCTACATAATCTGATATTGCTGTATAAAAACCTGTCACTATATGATTATAATGATGTCGTTTTGACATTCTCACAGAATTGTTTTACTTCTCTAGACAGTTCTTTTTTTATGAAGAAATGTCATTTTATTGTGCATCTAATATCTCACCCTTCTAACTAGTATCCTTTTTTTTAATAATGGAGATACGAATGGTGTCAATGTCAAATTTGCAGAATTCCCCTCACCTCTCCTGTCAGCAAACTAAGAATCTCCAGGGTGAGATTTAATATCTTTCCAAATGTGTTACTCTCGTCCTTCTCCATTCTCATGGAGTCAGTTACATCCTCTAAATGTCTTTCCTACAGACGGGTCACCATTATGTAACATCTGTTATGATGTTGATTGTTCTGTGAGCTGGAAACAAAAATGAAGAAAGATATAAAGCTGAATACAGTTTGTTGACACAGAAGTGAAACATTTCCAAAGCAATGCAGCAGGCAAAAGCATTGTAGTCTTTAAAGTGATATTTTCATTATATACATTCTGTATGGCTAACTGAACAGCATTATATCTATGCACAACTACTACAGCATAGGGAATACATTAGTCAGGCCCCGATAGGCAGTGCCTGACTACATAACAATGAATATTCAGCTATAGAATGCAATGGTTACATAGGGCCTGATCCATACCTACACCGATGCGCTGTGCTTACTAAAGCACAGCGTATCGGCGTCCACTTTCCCCGACACTCCCCCTGTGCGCGCGTATGGCCCCTTCCTTACGCCGGCTGAAGGCTACCCTAACTTCAGCCGGCGTAAGGAAGGGGCCCTCGCACAGGAGCGTATGGCCACTTAGCCCGCCCACCTACACTAACCTGAACGTAGGGACGCTGGGGGACGTCCCTTCCAGCGTCACTACGGCGCTGCTACGGACGCTCGATCCACGACAACGGGCAACATCTGCCCGGCGCATGCGATCGGCTGAAAAGCCGATCTTACGCTTACGCCCTGCCGTCCTAGCGATAGCGGGCGTTGTTCTGGATCAGTCCCATATTCACTAACGTGCATTTTTCTAAAGCATTGAAGCATTACAACACAAGGACACATATTAACAAGGGGGATATGGATATGAAGAAACATGATTTCACTGAGAGTGGCTGATAATATATAATCAGAATAATATAAACATGCTTGGGTTAAACATTAGGTTATCCTAAACCTCAAACACAACTGAGGATTAAATTGGATCTAGGACCATTATAGCTTAAAACAAAAACATAGACTGATCAGATGGCTGTCATCTATTCTATAAACTGTCAGACACTATAGAAGGTAAATGCCATAAGATGCGTGTGATGGGGTGTAGAGACACTGAACCATGAAAGAACTACACATAAGAACCACAAGATGTCTGCCAGCCCCCTCCCATTCATCATCACTCATCAATAGTCTGTGCCTTAAATACCCCAGCACCGACCTGCAATTATCATCAACAGGAAGCCGCTAACTATATCTACTTCCGGGTACGCGAGACGTAAAGCGAGAACTGCGGCTCGGCTCTGACTTCCGGGAAGATTACTGTCGTAAAATACTTCGTATAAGACACATGTAGTTCTCCGGCCGCTGCCTGGGGATAACAGGATGACCACAAGGCAGACACAGCGGAGTTCAGAGATCATTTCTTTTTATGTTATATAGGTCTGACCACTAACAGAACTGATAGAATAATAGAAGGACATCATTGTAATGCACACGTACCTCCAGAAATGATGCCGACATGATGTGTTCCTCTGATGATGATAATAGTAATGTGTTTCTCTGATACAATACTACTATTAATACCAATAATATGTTCATCTGATAATAATAACAATAATAATATGTTCATCTGATAATAATAACAATAATAATATGTTCCTCTGATGATGATAATAATAATATGTTCCTCTAATAATAATAATGTTACAGTAAAGCATTAAATGTCTATGTTGGGAGGTGTAAGAGCATGGTGTGGGCATAAGATGCATACCTCTCAACTGTCTGAGTTGAGGGGGTTAGTTTTAATTGCAGTTGGCTGTCCTGCCCACCTTAAAATTGTCCCTCTAAGGTTTTTTTTAAACTATGTTTATTTTGCCCTGCTGCCATACCAAAAGGAGTGTGGTTTAATGAAATAGGTGGAGTTTTGGGCAGGACCAGGGAGGGGCTTATTTGTCCCATATTTGGATTTTGTAATGTTGGGACATATGCTTTGGCACGAAGGTTTTACCTCCAGTGCATCAAATTTCCATTCCTGTGTCATCTGGGCCTACAAAGTTGTCAGACAGACAAAATAATCCTCTCCTTTGCCATCCTTAGGGGTCTGCATGCCCTTCCACATGCAGAACCCTGCCTTAATTATTCTGCATGTGGAAGACCATGTGCAGAATGGTGGATCATATATATGTAAGGGTTTAGGAACACCCTAACTGTAGAATTACCATTCTGGATCCCACCCACCATGTGCACCTTGCAACACATCATGAGTGTCCCGGCTCCCTGCACATGCCCAGTACATACAGACAGGTGTATGGAAACTGCTGGTCTTTAAGTTTGGATGTGGCTCATGGTTAGCAGCAGCGTGCTGGGACAAGGGAGAGGTGTCAGCACTGTGGATAGACTGTTTCATCTCCTTCGGTCCCACCGCTGCGGTGTAGCAGCATTAGAAAGCCACGGTTAGCACTGCGGAGGAGAGAGAGCAGACCCCTGCAGCGTCTCTCGGGAATATGGAAGAGTGCATAATCCAGGAGTCTCCCAACCATTCCGAGGAAGTTATGATACATGTGTTACTCTTACCTGATTATTCCTTCTGGAAAAGAGTTTTTAAACATTTATTTACTTATTTACAAAAGTTCTTTAAAGAGATTTTTTTCAGCCTTCAAAATGATGTTAGTATAACACAACATTTTCCAAAGGTATATACAGTGCATCCGGAAAGTATTCACAGCACTGAACTTTTTCCACATTTTGTTATGTTACAGCCTTATTCCAAAATTGAATAATTTTATTTTTTTCCCTCAAAATTCTACACACAATACCCTATAATGACAACGTGAAAACATTTTGGGGGGAGATTTTTGCAAATTTATTAATAATTATTTAATTAATAATTAATAATATTTATTTATTAAAAACTGAGAAATCACAAGTACATATGTGTGCACAGCCTTTGCAGCAATTACAGCCTCTGTCTTTGAATATGATGCCACAAGCTTGGCACACCAACCTTTGGCCAGTTTCACCCATTCCTTTTTGCAGCACCTCTTTAGCTCTAACAAAAGATACTGAAGATTCACGTGAATATCATCTCCAGCCATGTACTTTTATAACCTCATAAACCATCGCAGTGTAATACAAGTGCAATAATATCACCAGCCGCATGTAAAATATAGTCTCTGAAGATGAATAATAAAAATGATTCTTCTTCCTTCTATTAATTGTCTTCCAACTTGGATAAAACAATTATAGGTTTGAGAGAGAACTTCAAACTCAGAGCTCCAAAGGTTTGAGTTGGAATAAAGTCACTTGTTTAGTACATTCAAATAAAGATATTCTCTTGAATGTAGTATCAGTCAAAATATTTAATGCACTTAGAAGATTTTACAACAAAGTTCAAATAATTGCAAAACAAAAGCTTACAAAGTTATTTCTT
>WWET01000676.1:569970-591969 GCA_011038615.1 Limnodynastes dumerilii | reverse complement strand
TAACATAGGTAGGAATCCCAGAAATCATACTCTTCCTGCACCTCCTCCAGAGGATGAGGCAAACTTACAAGCATTACAGGACACTGCAGCTCCCTGCTAAGCACAGTCAGTCTAGAGATAATAGGGACAGAAAATAAAATTGGGCCGGATCCAGACCTGCACATGCGTTGTAGCTATTGTACGTAATCTGCGTATCGTTTCGAAAAAAAGACGTATCGTATCGTTTCGAAAAAAAGACGCATATACGCAATCTACGTATCGAAACGCATGCGCAGTAGCTATTGTTCATTCAATTAAGGCTGTCTATGGAAGACGGACGTAGTTCTGGATCTACCCCATTATGTTTATTTAGAATACATTTGTCATTCCCCGCATGTACAGGTTTCCATTTGACCAAAACCTTAGATAAACAAGTATTTGTAGTAAAATGTTGCAAAAGTTAATTGATTCTAAAATATGCTTTGAACGTATGGTATACTGGATATGGGCTGGATCTAGACTTAAGAAGGAGCTTGAAATTAACAGAGGAAAGTAACTCCTGGGCTAAACCATGTTGATTGCAGGGGGAGTCATATTTCATCTGTTGCAAACAGTATTTATTTAGCCCAAGTTTAATAACAGTGTTATACCCCTTTCACACCATGCTATCAACCCGGGAATAACCCAGGTTGGGTGTCAGTGTGAAAGGGTAAGTTTATTATACAGTTTTTAAAGAAAGCGGTTGAAAATGGGAATTTAAACATAGAGGGGTCACAAAGGCTGGGTGGACACAATGGGGAGGCAATAGTGTTAACTGGACATAAAAAGATGGGCAATAAGGCTGAATGGACACAAAAAGGGGGTGATAAGGCTAAATGAACAAACATAAGGAAAGGGCCAATAAGGTTGGCTTCACACAAATAAAGAGGGGGCAACAAGGTTGGCTGTTAACACATAAAGGTGGCTATCAGATTGACTGGATACAAAGAGAGGGCAATAAGACTGGTTGGACACAGAAGGAAGGGGCATAAGGCTGGTTGAATACGCAGAAGGAGTGGGTATAAAGCTGACTGGACACAGAAGAAGGGACAATAAGGCTGGTTGGGCAAACAGGGGGGAAAAATAAAGTTGATTGGGCAGAAATAAAGAGGGGGCAATAAGGCTGGCTGGACACAGAAGGAGGGAAAAATAAGGCTGACTGAATACACATAAAAAGGCAATAAGGCTGGCTGGACACAGAAGGAGGGTGCAATAAAGCTGACTAGATACACATATCAAGGCAATAAGGCTTGAAGGATAAACAGAAGAAGCGGCCAATAAGACTGACTAGATGCAAATAAAGAGGGAGGCAATAAGGCTGGCTGAACACAGAAGGAGGAGGAAATAAGACAAATGGACACAGAAGGAGGGGCTCAATAAGGATGGATGGACACGCACATAAAGAGGTAACAATAATACTGGCTGGACACAAAAAGTGATTGGCCACAGAAGAAAAAGGGCAATAAGGCTGGTTAGATACACAGGAGGAGGGGGTGGTATAAAGCTGACAGAAGGAGGGCGATAAGGCTGGTTGGACAAACAGGAGGTAACAATAAGGCTGACTGAATACATATAAGGAGGGAGACAATAAGGCTGGCTGGGCACAGAGAAGAAGGTGCATTGAGGCTGACTGGTCACACAGAAAGAAGGGGCAATAAGGCTAATTGGACACACATAAGGAGGGGGCATACATTTTTGCTAGACACACAAGGAAGGGGCTATAATGCTGACTAGACACACAAGGATGGGGCAATATGGCTTACTAGACACACAAAAGGAAGGGGCAGAAAGGCTGGCTGGCCAGACATACACAAGAAGAGGTGAGATTGGATGGCTGTAGAGACACACAAGAAGGCAGGAAATAATGACTGCAGAGAAACATACACAATAAGTGGGAGGTTGGATGGCTGTAGACACACACACATGGAGGAGGATAATGGATGTCTGCAGAGAAACACACAGAAGGAGGGGGCAGAAAGGCTGGATGGAAACAAAATTAATATGTGTAGATCTCTATGCTTTATTACTTAATTCCTCATATAGTTTTAATTGAAAGTAGCCCCGTAATATACATATATTTTTTTATTCTATTCACATGAGTGCATTGAGACTATTACTTTTATATTTTTATGTTTTTCCTGTTCATATGAGTTGCTATTTTGCTAGATATGTAGTATTTTCAGAAAAAAATTTCTATGTAGTCATTTACTGAGATTTTAAATTCAAATATGAATATAAATAGACCATTGCCCCTTTATTTAATAAACAACATTTATATGTAGACCACACTGCTAAAGACATAATAAAACTTTTGATTTATGACAGTCACTAAAATGCAATGTGTATTGTATGGTGATAACTAGGATGCAATGTGTATTGTATAGCTATAACTTCGATGTAATGTGTATTATATTGTGATATTTAGAATGCAATGTGTATTGTATGGTGATATAAGGGGGCAGTGTGTATGGTATGGCAATAGCTAGGATATAGTCTGTATTGTATTTAAAATGCAATGTGTATTGTATGGTGACATAAGGGGGCAGTGTGTATGGTATGGCAATAGCTAGGATATAGTCTGTATTGTCTGGGGGTAACAAGGATGAAGTTTCTGTTGGCTTAAGTGGTGCTTATTGTATGGTGATCAGTAGTATGTTCTCTGCCTTGTATATATGTCAGTAGATACTCATTGTAATTATATGGGTCAAAGAATTAATAGTATAACATGCTCTTCACACTGAGCTGTTGAAACAGTCTGTCGGTGTATCAGATGATACACAGTGATTTGCAAGTTTCATTGATACAGGCATCCCCTGGCCTTGACTTTTTGACCACATACATTGACTATGTGGTGGCCCACCATCAGAGTTTTCCCTGGTGGGCCCTTCATGCCCAGTCCGACTCTGTGCTCTGGGTTCCGTCACGGAGCCCTGAGCAGCTGCGCTGTGATCTGCATAGAGCGCACAACGTCATGACGTCACATGCGTTGTCCTCCTCTGACCAGGGAGTTGTAGTATTCAGCATAGAAAAGTCAGCACATGTAAGTCTTTAAACTACGATATTTTTTTTTGTTAATTGTCCTCTCTGACTAACATTTTATATGTGCGTGTGTGTATTTATTTTATTACATTTGCTGTATGTTAATGAGAAGCAGAGCCCCCCCACAATTTAGTTGCCCAGGGGCCCCCACGCTGAAGATTTGCAGACATGACACTCACTGCCACCTCCTTCTTACACTGTGAAATGGATACACGATAAGGGAAATGTTTGTTTTCTTTTGAAATAGATTGTAGAATTGCAGGAAGAACTCTTACTCTGTGATTATATGAGTCTTATGGAAATATAGTTTGACATTATACTGAAGAGATAACAAGATAATTATAGGTTTTGATAAATAATGATTAATGATTCTTGCTATTGTTTGTTGAAGGAGAGCTGGAAAATTATGTGATATAATGTGGATTGTAGATGTTGAGCAAATTTGTCACACCGTGAAGCAAGATTTATTGTGTTTGAATAACTTCATAATTAAAATGTGCAGAAGAAAGAATATTTGAAATATTGTACTATGTGTGTTGGAATTGCTCTGAAATAAATATGTTGAGTATCTGGGCCGGCGGAAAGAACGGCCCTTTTTCGAAAAGACCATTTTATGTCAGCCAATTTCTAATTGGCTCTGGTATCGATTGCTCTTCTGCTGATAACAAGCAATTGAAGATCCAAATGACGAATCTGCAGCGGAGAGAGTATTTATCTTACCACATCCTTTATCCTAATCCTCACCCTAACCCTTCTCTTCCATTACCCTAACCCTAACACTCCTTTCCACATAGCCTAGCCCTAAGACTCCCTTCCCTGCAACCTCACCCTAAGACTCCCTTTCCCACAGCCTGACCCTAAGACTTCCTTCCCAGCAGCCTAACCTTAGGACTCCCCTGTAATACTCACCTGTCTGTTCCGGTGCAGTGGATCTGTGGCGGTTTAACGGGTCCGTGGCAGAGTTTCCAAATAAATGAATGGATAAGTATGCTGAAAAATAAATTGGGCATACTTGTTCATTCATTAGTAAAACTTTCTAATCAGTGCTATTTTCAAAATAGAGACAGACAAAAATTAGATTTTGCATGTCTGTATTTCAGAAATAGTATTTTGGTTATGGAGAATGCTTCCCTAATCATAGCATACAATTTTTTAGGAAAGAACATTAACTTTAGGAAAACATTTGTTTAGTTGCTTGTTGTTCAATGGGAGGCTTTGTGTTTAATATGTGTCAATATATTGGACCAGTATGTTTGAATAGTAAAATACCTTTCACTCTTATCTAACAAAAACGAGCAAAACTTGATGTTAAAAAAAAAAAAAATAATAATAATAGAAAACCATATTCTAATAATGTGGTTTAGTTTACTTGTTTTTGTAAAATGTAAGGTGTGAATGTTTTAGTGTTGTGTTTCACTTAAATTAGAAGTTTGAGTGAGAATGACACAACTTCATTGATAAATTGTTTTGGCCATTGTCTCACAGTCTGTCTTTGGTATTTGTTTTAAGATAAATGGAGCTGTTTGACAAATTAGCTGTATGGGCTCACAATGTGGATTGCTTTATTTTTTTGGTCATCTCTATACAAATTATTGGAATAAGCTATTTTATATTTGTATTTGTATTTTATTTCGTTTTTGTTTTTTTTGTACAGTTTGTTGAGTTTTCTTGTTGTTTAATCTAATGGGTGCATACTGAAGGCAGTACTAATTAATTTTTTAATCGTTAGTCGTTGCTGACTAGGCATTCCAAATTATGCCTTGCCTTTATACCTGTTTTGTCAACATGAAAAATGTCACAAGAGTTTTTAAAAAAAAATATAGTAACAATAAATAACCTATTGCATACTAGAGTACACAGTGCCTGAAAACTATAGCAGTTATTGCTGCAGACATATTGGGCCTGATTCAGCATTAAGAAAGTGCTTAAAATAAGAGAGGAAAGTCACTCCTGGGCTAAACCATGCAGATTTCAGGGAGAGTCAAGTAAATTGTATTCTTTGCATGCAGAGATATATCTTTGAATTGCTTACTGCACACAGATACTGACCAGTTTTACTATTACACTGTTATTTAAACTTGGACTGGGAAACGCCACCTCTCAACTCTAAAGTTCTAATGATAAACTGGAGGGTGGTAGATAAGTGGAATAGCCTCCCATCTGAGGTGGTTGAGGCTAACACAGTACAACATTTTAAACATGCTTGGGATAAATAAAAAGATATATTAAATTTTGTACTAAACTTAGGGTAAATAGGGTCTAGGGTCAGTATAGTTTTAAATAAACAACTGGGCACACTGGATGGGTCATGTGACTCTTATCTGCTGTCACTTTCTGTGTTTCTCTGTCTGTGTTACTATTTTGTCCCAAGCATGCAGAGCCCAATATCCTACATACAGTTGCACCACTTCTTTGTAGAAAATAAATAATTGATATCCACAATCTTAATTTAAATTAAAAGGATTATTATTTGATTTTGTTTTTTAAAGAAACAGGAGCTGTTAAATCATTTATAGCAGGCAAACCTTCACTTCCCTTTTAGGCAACACTGGGAATAACTAATATATTGTGTAGACTAAATTGTACTGTTTCCTGAATTCCTGATTGAGTTTTTACAGGTGAAGCATAAAAAGAGGGAAACACACCACATGATTGTATACGAATAATGGGATAATGTTTTTGTAAAGACATTCACTGCCCAGGTTTTCTATGCTGTAATTTTCATATGCTGTAGACATTATTTAATATCTTGGGTATGGTAATATATTGTCGGGAAAGAAGTAAATTAAATTCATGGCTTTATGCAAATGTGTACAGCAAAAGTCTTCAGATACAATAACAAAAAGAATTAGAAGCTTTGCAATTAACAAATCAAATAACTGTTATTAAGTGTCAACTGAACACAAAAAGGTGGTGACCAAGGGCCAGATTCAATTAGCCACGATGACGGGAAAAAGTACGCGCTGTGCTTTTTCCCGTCATATACGGTATCAAAAATAGGTGAATTTTAATGCGCAACTCCAAAAAAATTTCACTGAATTAGCTTCGCACCGCAAAATACGTTGCTGGGAAGCTAATTGAATCTGGCCCCAAGTGTCAAAAGATAATCAAAGAGCAGATGAAGCTACCGAAGTGCAAAATGGTTGTGTTAAACCTTTAACTTTAAATATTGTTGTTATTTCTGATGAATGCACTCTAACATGTATTATTCAACTTGGGCTGGATCCAGAACAATGTCCGTCACCCATAATACGTCCATCAGATGCCGAAAATAGCTACTGCGCATGCGTAGTAACTAACTTACGTAATCTACGTATCGTTTCATTACATAGATTGCGTATATGCGATCTTAAATGCGCAGTAGCGCAGTAGCTAGCTTCGGCATCTGATGGACGTATTATGGGCGACGGACGTTGTTCTGGATCCAGCCCCTTGTTCTCAACAGGAAACCATGACTTTATCCAGTTTCCAGGAGATATATATACTAAGCTCGATTTTATAAAGTGATTTCAAATCGATACATCTCGCCACACTTTTCTGGCGATTCTCTGCCTCCAAACGCCGTATTTACTAAGAGGCGATTTTTTGGCGCTTTTTCAAAGCTCCGTCGAGATGCATCGATTTTTCAAGGGGTAAATCGCTGTGCTTTTCTATAGAAAATAAATCTATAGAAAAGCACAGTGATTTTCCCTTGAAAATTCGCCATTGCTTTTTGACAAAAAAAGTGCAGTATAGTTGTAAGACTTAGCATGGCTGCGCTTGAGCTTACAATGCTTGAGCCTTGTATTAATATCAGCGTCAGCATGTTAAGCCATATGAGCATACAGCGCTGTAGGAGGTTACAAAAAAAAAATGCAGTGTCAAGAAAAACACACAAAATATACATTTACATACATGTCATATTAAAATAAGCATTTACAATCTATAATACTGACCCCTACCATGTAAAATTAAGACAGATGGCCACACTGTTTTTTAATAAGCTTCTTGTAAACTTAAGTGTGTGGCATAAAGAAAATAAGAATATTTATGACACACCGTTAAACTGTCTGAGCTCTAGTGTTTATAACATCCTAATTTCTATAAAAGGGTGCCCTCTAGTGTCCGAATGGTCATTAGTAGCGGCACCCAAGAACAGGAGAACAGGAGGGATCATGTCGTCGGGGCAAGTACCAGAAGAGGCCAAAGAGCAAAAGGAAGGACCGGAACATCTTCTCCAAGCAAGCGGACAATATTCTACAAGCACCAGGAGAAGAATTACTTCAAAGAAAGAAAGAATAAACTACCAGCAACTCTTCCCAAGAATAAAGACAGGTAAACGGTGAGTCAGAAATATTTTTATTTATTTTATGCAACACATAACAAGAAGTTTATTAAAAAACAGTGTGGCCACCTGTCTTAATTTTACATAGCAGGGGGCAATTTATGAATTATAAATAAAATCCAAAATTCTAAACATCTCGTGTTGTGCGAGTTATTTTTAGCAAGGTCCCCTCCTCTCTCACCAAGTGCCACATGCTCTATAAACCTAACAGTAAGCTGAGTGATGTCCAAAATGTGGAATTTAGTAATGTGGTCCGATAATGAGTGGCTCAGGACTCTATTCTTGATGTTTCTTAAATGTTCCTGTATTCTTCATTTCATTCTTCATTTAACCATTCTTTTGATTTTCCTATATTTGCTTCTTCAATTAGTGCATCTGGGTATCCCCTATCTTTGAAATGTTTAGCATACAGGTCCATTTGTACATCACAGGCCTCGGGTTTTCCACAATTCCTTTTGACCTTACAAAATTGGGAAAAGGGGATGTTCTCTTTCCATTGTCTCAAATGCCTTTTAAAGTGAAGTTAACTGTTTGTATAGGGTCAGTATAGTTTTAAAGAAACAAATGGGCAGATTGGATGGGCCATGTGGCTCTTATCTGCCGTCACATTCTATGTTTCTATGTTTGTATCTACGGGTTTAATATAATCAGTTGTTATCCTATTTCATTGTGTTATGACTGAAGGTCAAGATATTTTCTGTTATGAAGCATTGAAGGTAATTTACAGATTATTTTAATTTCTAGAGATCCAATCAAAGAAGAGGAGGAAGATTTTCATGTCACTCTTCAAATGATGATGCTGTCATCTATATATCTCTAATATAAATGGATGTACTGTTGGTAATAGATGCATTTTTTATTATTATTATTATAGATGTATTTTTTATCCAAGCTTCACATGTGTAAGTTGGTGAACCCTGGTGCAAAAATAGTCCCCATCACCGCACTGCAGATTTGTAAATAATATCTGTCCAAGAACTTGAAGTAGTTATGAGAAAGAATGAATTGGATCATGTCACAGATAAAATTATTATTGTCCTGGAGGAGATTAATGTTTTCCACTAAGAATTCTCTTACGGAGTCCAGACCTTTGGAGTGTTCAATCAATGTATTACAGTGATTGGACATCTATAGTTATCTAATGGAATCCATTCTTCCATTCCATTTCCTTTAGTATTTGGAGAATGGCTGTGGTGTCTTTAAAATATGAATATTTATGTATAAAAATTATTTTGTGTGAGGTGAGGGATCTTATTCCTGCTATAATTGGCCAGCCTGATGAATTAGTGAGTTATTTATGGATTTTAGGAAGATAATAAAATTTTGGTATAACTGGGTTATTGTTGAATAGGCATTCATCTTTGTAAATGATCTGTTGTCTGAGGCCCGCAATCATTAATGTATAAGTTCATCAAGTCTTCTGTTGGATCCTCAGTATGGATTTCGTAAGATTTTTCATCTGATAGAAGGCGTAGGTGTTCTATATCACAGTTTTTCCTGTTAAGTATTACCAGGCCACCTCCTTGTCTGCTTATTTTAGAGTCAGGTTTGTTCTCAATAAATGATTTTAAGGAGGCCAGTTCTCTTTTGGTTAGATTTCTCCTAGAAGTTTCTATGTCCCTCTTTACTAGTTCAAAGAACATTTCTATTTGTCTACTGTTAGACTCTATTGGGTAGAATTTAAAGTTGCATTTAAGACCAGACTTGTTGGATACTTCTTCATAGTCCTTCATTATTGGGAAGTCCTTCCTATGGAAATGTCTTTCGAGGGTCAATTTCCGAACATATTTATTGAGGTCAATGAATATTTTTTTTAAATTTGTTTAGTTTGCTTGTTGGGGCAAAGGAGAATTCTTTGCTTAGGAGGGATATGTCATTTTTTGTCAGGTCATAGTCTGATAAATTAAATATTCCATGTGCTTTGGTGTCCTCTATTTCATTGGTACTTTTCTTTGTTTGTTATTTCTTCCTCTTCTTCCTGGAATTCCCTTTTTAAGGGGGAGGCTATCCGTATATTTTCTTTTAGAGTCTTCTTTCTCAAAGTGTTGTTCAATTATGGGCCTGGGAATAAAAAAAACTTGCTCTCACAATCCGATTCTCCTGAGAGTGCTAAAAATGTGTCTTTCATCAATGTCAGATCCTTACGTCCTTAGATCCATTTTTGTTGCTCTCATGTGTTCATTCATTCTCTTTGTTTTGTCTTTGTTGATCTGTTGTCTGTATTCCTTTTGGGTTCCTCTCAGTGTCTGTCTCCATTTTTTTTCTTAAAGTTATGTCCTCTGTTTCCACGGGCCTGATCCAGAGCAACGATCGCAAGCGAGCGTACGACGAGCGTATGCGAAAATTCGGCCAAAAATTCGCAATGCGCATGCCCAGTATGACAGCTTCCGGTCGCCCGAGCGTCATGAGCGAATAGCGGGCGTATTGTTAGCGTATTTTTCGCTCGCGGGGCGTACTTTCTTTACGATGGTCGGCTGGGCGCCCGTTTTACTACAGGGAGGCGGGGATAGCCATTTAAATTGTACAGTATGGGCGTGCTAAGCCCGTACGCTCAGCGTATTTTCTGCGAATTTTCGTACGGCCGACGGTCGTACCCAGTGTAGGGTATAGCCGCCGTAAGCAGGGACTTTACTATGGGAGTGTTAGGGGCGTGTATGTTGATACGCCCGAGCGTACGTTCGCATTCGCCCGTCGTGCGAATTTTCGTAGCGCTGGATCAGGCCCCATGTGTGGTGTGAAAGTCCCTTTTCTTCCAGCTTTTTATTTTTTCCTTGTAGGTATTCTACTTTGTCCCTTTTGATTTTGCTTACTTTGGTTTCTTTTATTTCTAGTTATATCCTGTCTATTTTTTTATTGAGAACTTCCACATCAGCCTCATAGTTCTGGTGTTCTTTAAAATACTTTAGCAATAGCTTTTTTTATTCAATATCTAGTTTGCATTCATTCAATATCTGTTTTCTGCTTAAGAATTAATTTGAATGAAGGGTATGAAATTGCCCTCTTTTTGGAATAGTAGGTCTTCACACATCCCTTTCCTTAACCAGATCCCACTTTTAAATGAGGGGAAACATTCCACACTGCAATCAATTTTTAACATCCCTGCACAATAACATCACTTAATTATTATTCTCAATGCATAATTAACAATTGAATTAGCAATTATTAATTACTTACTTATTAATTAAATCTTTTTGATTCCCTTAATATCCTCTATCTTACACATCTTTTAGCCTCATTTGAGATTAAGTATGAAAATCAGAGTAACACATTCCTGTTTTTGATGTCTCCTTCAATTAGACTCTTTTCTGACCATATTTAAAAATTTCCTCATTAATCCACTTTCATACATAATCTTTTGGTATTACAAGCCTGCACAGTGTCTGTTAGATATGTTATGAATGTCTTCTAGGTTAAGACCCATCTTGAAATTTGCAATGTCTGCATATCTCCGCACCAACTGGACTGTCAATCAGGCCAGAACATAAGTAGGAGCTTTTCTCTATACTTTATTTCTGCCCCTGTAGAAGTCTGGAAGGGTGTATTGACTCCCCGAGGACTTTGGCACTTTATTTGTCATCAACTTACAAGTGGTCGAGGGCTACCTTAACTTTTCCCTTGCATATGTTAGTTTAAGAAAGGCACTCCTACTTGTGAAACAGTCTTAACTGTGTTGGAATGCCCATACTGTACATTAGTAGCCCGTGTGTAGCTCATTTGCATTAAGAGTCTTGCCCCTCTAGCCACACATGCAGGACTCATTCTGTGCCGATGTGTGCATCAGTCCTAAGTCAGACGTTTGTCGTTTGTGAATCAGTTGGCCATGACTTCTGTGCGTATATTTGAGATTTGGACATTTAATTGATCATAAAAATAGGTACAAAGATTCTGCCCTAACTTGAGTGTGAATACAGTAATTCATTATGAAGTAATTATTTAGCACCTGGTCAGCTTGCTCATACAGAACTTCCTCTCTCTCTGAGCAAGTTACTGGCCATTAACTATTTATTCTGTGTTTTTACATGTGTGCTCACTGATCTTCTGCTGGTTGCCTCCTTGTGCCTTGTGAACCAGCTGCCTTTTCTGAGTTTCCTGATCTCAAGCTCCTTCCTCCATATGCTTGTGTTCCCAGCTGACCTTGTGTACTTGCTTTTGCATTTTGCACCATTATTTATTCCTTGTTTTCCAGTATCCTCTGTTAGCCCTGCCTTGTGCAATGGCATTGAGACAACAGGATGATGCTGATAATGCTTATTCTGTTAATATCTGGTTATTCAGTGTTATAGCCTTCTGTACATCTTATTTTATTTTGTGTTTATGTTTTCAAGTTGTACCCAGTTCATTAGTCTCCATTATCTGTCTGTTGTTTGTACATTAATAAACACTCTTTACCTGTTACTCTAGCCATCATTGTCTGTGTTTTTTTATTACACCTGAGACTGACTTCCAGTATTTTCTTCTTTTTCCTTCTTTTGCTGATCTGTGTGATTCAGGCCTCTGGGCGATTAATGCATTATTTGACCATGTGCAATATAAAGTTCTCCTAAACATTTTTAATAAAAGTCAAATTGCGTTTATATTCTAAAGCAGTGGCAAACGCAGGATTTTGAAAGGGGGGTTTCCAATATGTGTAATACATGTGGGGTATATTAGCATGTCTCCCAACATTTTGGAGCCCGAAAATGGGACAAATAAACTTCGTCCCTTTCAAGCTCTGCTGCTGCCCTGCCCCCACTGTCATACCGCACGGTGCAAAATTTACCCCTAGCCTGTGAGTGTGTGTGTTAGGGAATTAAACTGTAATGCAGCAGAAGTTGAAGTACTGTTTAAAATTGTAAAGCGCTAATTAATATTATGTTAAAAAAAAACATATGTAAAATGATAATACTAATAATATGGTCATACTATGTGACTGCCCAAATATCTAAGACGTCCATTAATGTTCTCTGTGAAAGCAGGAAGTTTGTCATGTAGATTTAAAAATAATAAAAATAAAATAAATCTACATTAAAGAATTGTGTTGTTATTGTCTGTAATAAGTCCTGTTTTTTTTTATATTTTTTAAAGTTATTTATAATTTACTTCTTTTACACATTAAAATAGTATCAAGAATGGGAGGATCTTGGGAATACAATGGGGAAAGGTTAATTAAGAATTAAAAATTAAAAAACGAGGGTCATAAACCCTATAATAGAAATTAGGTCAACGCAGCTACAAGCCACTAGCAGGGATTGCCAGCCTTGCAATACACCAAAAAGCACAAAGAAATAATTAGTGGCGAGCTGGTGAACTAATTAGAAAAACTCCTTGATTAAAAAACAAATTTTTATTAGAAACACAGATAAATATATGTCATAACACAAATGTGAATAAATGAATAATCCGTGAATTAATCACATTTAAAATATTCAGTATGTTATAGATTTGGCCAAATATGTGACAATCAACCTCTAATAATACCCTGCAGGGATAATTTGCGATTGAAATAGAAATTTGGAGGTTTTAGATGTGCAGTCACTCAAATGATCCTGTTTTGGAGCTACCGGTAGATATGTTTATAATGATAAAGTGAAAATATTGATGCTGCTTTATATTATTTTACGCTTGAAACTTGGTTTGATAAAAAGTACAAATCTCACAGTCTCTGCCCCCTGCAGTTGTGAACAACAATCTTTTGTACCTGTACTCCGTGATAGTTGGTAAAGATGTAGCTAGTGGGTACAGTCGGGCACTGCGGTCCGATGGCTGGACACTGAGGAGGTTCCAGTGGGCTCCCACCTATCGATGGGTCCTATTGGGGCCATTCCAAACCGACTCTCTAAGCAAGCAATCACTCCTCTGTCCACGAAATGGTAAGTGCCGTCTATCCACGTGGGAACGGGCTCGTGGACTGTGGCGCGCCGTCTTATTCACTGCAGGGAAGCAGGTTAGTTGTGTACCGAAGTGTACCGTATATTAGCAGTCTCGGTAGTCACAGGGAAAGGTTATCTGGCCAGACCCTTGAACCAATACAGCACCTTTACGCGTTTCACCGCATCAGCCTCTGCGGTTTCCTCAGAAGAATTTCATTTCCTTCCCTCTACAAGTGCTATTTAAATTTGCTTAATTAGTTTCCACCTGGTGTAATTCTTTGGCAGAGGGGGAAGGACTTTTGCTCGATGTTACAATACATAAATGCTCATTTCTTTTTTAGATACATTTTAAAAACAAGGTTTTTTTTTAAGAAAAAGTTACTTCCTTCATATCAAGAGATTAACATATATCCATAAGACAATGAAATATTGCCTCAATATGCAAAAAATGAATATAGTATAAACAGTAGAATGGTGTAACAGGATTGTTGTGAAAGATCCCTAATTCCAACCAATATATATTCCATACATTCTTAAAAATATATAGAAAATATAAACATAAACATAATAACGGGAAAATTAAAATGCATCAGAAAACAAAATTACGAGTATAGCAATTAATTAATCTTAAAAAACACTCTTCTCATAAGAAAACAGGGCATAGCTTTCAAATGCCTAAAAAGTGAATTTCAAATTGTAGATTTTAAATCGATTTGGCAACAAATTTGTCTTTTTTAGATTTTTAAATCAAATCTGAAATACTATGCATATATCACTCTAAATTCAGCTTATTGGATGACATGTAAAAATACCAACACGGGTGGATCCTCAACATTCATCTCAAACAAAACGACAAACATATAAATAAATAGGAATTGATAAACCAAATGAATACAAAACCAAAAATAAAAATATGAAAAAGAGGAAGAATTAGTAGTACAATCCTCAAGACAATAGATCATAGTGATCATTAGATATCCATATATAAGGATCTTAAATATTAAAAATAATCATACAACACTGAGTTATGACATTCTCTTATGTCCTCATTAATTATATATCAGAAGAAGTAATTAGATATCAACTCGAGGTATGCACTTTGGGAAATATATTAAAGTGGAAAAAGTGCTATAAAAATGTAAAGATATATTATGAAAAATTCCATAAGAGTGTGTGCAACTGTAAAGGGGTACACCTTTTTTTCCCCTCTTTTCCCTTTTTCCTTTCTTTTTCCTTCCCCCTTTTTCTTTTACCCTCCCCTTCCCTTTCTTTTTTAGGGAAAAAAAAAAATCAAAAATTGAGATGAAAGAGATTTTTTGTGAAAGGGGATACCTCATAAAACTGAAGGATCAATCTCCAAAATCAAAATCAATCGCCTCCTTAAGGCCCTCTGGACACAGGGTCTGAAGACACTGTATCCAGAAGGCCTCTCTTCTACACAATCTAGTGAAACGATCGCCCCCTCTGACCGTGGGGGAAATATGTTCTATCCCCATAACCAAAAGATCCAAAGGTTGATCCTGATGTTGTTCTATCCAATGTTTAGCTAAGCTAGATTTCAAGTTCTTATTAATTATATTTCGTCTATGTTCTAGAAAACGGGACTTCAGCATGCGGGTCGTCCGTCCCACATACTGAAGTCCACATTTACATGTTACCAGATAGATTATTTAACAGCTATTGCAATTAATGTAATCTTTAATAGAATAAATATTTTTATTGTGATAAGACTGAAAATGAACTGCCTTAGATGGAATAAAAGAACACGTTATACTTGGTTGGTACCACATTTATAACTGCCCCTGGGTTTTAGCCATAATAGAGGGTCAACCTCCTGTATTTGATTTTCAGTTTCGGTCTCAATAATACTTCTTCCCCTCTTTCCTTGTGCCTTATTTTTAGTATTCAGGAAGCTCGGTGCTAATAAACTTTTTAAGTTCCTTGCCCTTTTGAAAACCACCATAGAAGTGGGTGGTAGGGTCTTCTTTAGTATCGGATCTAATTGAAGAGTCTGATCCTTAAGATCCTAGAGATACCATGTGAGGCAGAGTTGAAACTAGTCACGTATTTGGCCAAATCTATGACATACTGAATATTTTAAATGTGACTCATTCACGGATTATTCATTTATTCAAATTTGTTTCAGTGTTATGATATATATTTATCTGTGTTTCTAATAAAAATGTGTTTTTTAATCAAGGAGTTTTTCTAATTAGTTCACCAGCTCGCCACTAATTATTTCTTTGTACAATAAAATAGTAGTTTTATATTGCAGGAACAGATCTAATAGCAATAGCAGTACATAGTGCATTAGTAGAGCAAATTACACAATGGACCAGAGCTTGCCAGTGCATAAGCACTGTTGAATTTGTGGTGACCCATTCACCATACCCAGCTGCTTTCCTGTTGCAGCACAGGCCAGAACCATCATCCTCCATGTCAGCCTGCCTTACATTGCTGATAGGCCACGCCCCTTTCGACACTCACAAAGCCACGGCCCCTTTTGAAATTTTCTGGTTTTTGCACATTTTTCAATATTTTTTTTTTCAATTTACAATCTATGGGGTTTCTGGGCAACCAGAAACACACCCTGGGTGCGCCACTTTTTTTTACGTAACTTAAACTTAAGGGGCTGGACCCTGACTTGATAATGTTAGGATATTTCCATACATGGAAATATATGGAAATAGCCTTAAATTATGCACTACACAAAGGTACTCCGTGCGGAAAGCAGCCACTTGGGAGGGGATACACATGGTAGGTGGAATTAGGCATTAAAACAAAACAGTAAGGGCTTGGCTAAGTCCTTACAGATGATGTAGTATTCCGCATGCACAGAGATGCTTGCAAAATACTTAAGGAAGGGTTCTGGTCAGGGTTCTAACATCTGTACATAGGAGCGCGCGGGGGGGGGCTGTCCTACATACAGAGTTTTGGATCGCAACAAAGGGAGATGTACAGATTTTACTATTAAGTCTAGATAAGACCCAAGATTATATTTAATCCTTTGTTAAGACTTGTTAAATAAAATTATACTTTAGAATTGTTTGCTAAATGCAATACTGTATTTTACCTAAAAAAAATATATGTTCAGAGATTTAATCTCACTTTATAAAAATACACTCAAAATATACACAGTCTTAAGAAACCTTGTGGGTCTGAAAATGTTCAGTTTTCTCCCCCACCAAAAAAATTCAACATTGTATATTAAAAAAGGAAAAGACATCTGAACACATGTCCTTTTAAATTCTATTTAAAAAAAGGTTATTTAAAAATTAACAGTTTATGCAATCATAGGAATATTGTGCTCTAACAGATAAGATAACTAGTCAGCAACCCAGCCATGTGACAGACCCAGAGGCTATTTGAGATATGTCAGTACAACTGCCCACAGAGCTCATTTAAGAAGTCGCCTGTGGGTCTGTCAGTTGCCACAGCTGGAAGAATATCTTCCACTGTTTCATTTCAAGGTCTCATAATTATAAATGAATGACTAGACAGCAAGATACATTTGATTATACTTTGAGGAAGTAGTTTTTAACTAAGAATTATACTGAAAAATAAGATTGCAGGGATATTTAACTGCACTTATTACATTATAGACTATGCACAGACAATTGACATTTTCTTGACTTATTATATTTAGGCAAATATGCTATGCTTGGTATACTAGAATAATTTTCTTCATAAAATACGGCATGCAGGGATTCATTACCAAGGTCATATTTTTCTTTTGGATATTTCCAGGGGATGTGTTCAGCGAATGTTTAAATTGTACAATTTTAAAAAATAGATTTTTTTTTTCAAAACTCTTTACAACTGGAAGTTTGCTACTTTCCAAATAAAGACTGACAGAAAAGCTGCTCATACAAAATGACATGAGAAAAGCTGTTTGACTAGACTGTATGATTTGTTTCATAAATTTTTTTACATTTTAAGCGTTTTATAACAACTGAATATTAAAACATTATATTGGAGTGCAAGCTGGGACAAATAGTGTTGTGACTTTACTGTATTTTCATTATGAGTTCATTTATCGTCAATTGCCTTTTGTATGTTCTCCCTGTGTTTATATGGGTCTCCTGTGTTTGCTACAGTTTCCTCCCAAAAAATACTAATTGGTTATTTAGATATGTTGCATATTTAGCTGCTGACTAAATTGGGCTGTGAATTATGGGCCATATTCAGAGATCCGTTTTCACGGCGAGTCCCGTGCGTATTTATAGGTACATTTCAACTGTACATGTGTAGTAACTTTATTTACGCAATTGACGTTGATGATATGCGTGGAAGTGCCTTACGGACACACCTGTGAATCGCACGTGGATACATAAGTCCGGATATGTGACGGAAAAACACGCACGGGAGAATTGAAACAAAAATGGGCGGGGGGGCATTTAAATGAAGAAAAGTGGGCATGATTAATAAGATATGCGCGGACGGAGAACATATATGCATGGAACTCCACATGGAAAGTTACAGCTGGTCTATGGATGCTTAAGTCTCCGAGAGCACGGATTAGCAAGGCGAGTGACTGGGTGTATGGTGGGTGTTCCTTGCTCCGTCCATGCATATATTTGCGGACCAATCGGGTACCTTATCCTCCTGATGAAACTACAGTCGTAGTGAAACGCGTTGAGGTGTTATTTCAATATACAACACCACTGATTTGGACTCACTGTTTGAACCTGCCTTTTTTATTAATACTGAAGCTGCTAATCTAACCAACGAGCATTGAACGTCTCTCTGTGACGGCCACAGGCTGAGCGCTGCCTATGCTGCGTTCCCAGCTACCACAGTGACTGGGACTCCGGCAACCATATTTACTAAAGCCCATTAAGGCAGGAGGACATAATACCGTTTCCATAGGAACAACATCCCATTAGCGTCTCCTACAGCCAGCCAGCAAGTAATCAACCTGTCGACCAGCAAAGCTGACAAACATAGCGGCAGTGTGCTCCGGCCACTGAGACCTTCCTGAATAGCTGATGCCTGAGGCGATAGCGGGAAGTCTGAATTACCCGAGACTATCTTCTGCAGCTAAGCCGGCGAGAGCCTTGCATGCCAATTTGACAAGTCAACGGATGCGATCACATTATACTTTGTGAGTTAAGATAAGTACCGCTTTAAAATATCTGTATACAGCTGACTGTCATCGTTCTAACCTTTCCAATTGATAATACATCACGTATTCTGAGGTGACACTGTCAGTATTTCCATCCTATTCTGGAACATTGCAGGAAAAGATTATTTGCAGCCTTTACTTGGATACAGTTCCAATTATCAAAGAACTGATAATAATCATTATAACAGCCTATGGTTCACCAATATTGCAATTTGTAATCCCTTTCAGTGTGTAATTTAGCTTAACCACTAGCTGCCTGATCAACAGCCAGCTTTTCTGTTTTAAAAGCGCATTAGAGCTACGGCCGCCGTACTAGCGACGGCGGCCGTAGCTCAGGATCAGGCCCAATGTCCCATTAGCGTCTCATACAGCCAGCCAGCAAGTAATCAACCCGCCGACCAGCAAAGCTAACAAACATAGCGGCAGCATGCTCCGGCCACTGAGATCTGCCTGAACAGCTGAGGACTGAGGCGACAGCGGGAAGTCTGAATTACCTGCGACTATCTTCTGCAGCTAAGCCGGCGAGAGCCTTGCCTGCTAATTTGACAAGTCAACGGATGCAGTCACATCATACTTTCTGAGTTGAAATTAAGTACCGCTTTTAAATATCTGTATACAGCTGACTGTCATCGTTCTAACCTTTCCAATTGATAATACATCACGTATTCTGAGGTGACACTGTCAGTATTTCCATCCTATTCTGGAACATTGCATTAAAAGATTATTTGCAGCCTTTACTTGGATACAGTTCCAATTATCAAAGAACTGATAATAATCATTATAACAGCCTATGGTTCACCAATATTGCAATTTGTAATCCCTTTCAGTGTGTAATTTAGCTTAACCACTAGCTGCCTGATCAACAGCTAGCTTTTCTGTTTTAAAAGTATATTAACCACTGTCTATAAGTACCAAAACAGGTGTCTGTTGTATCTTAAATACTTGTGTGTTGCTATTTGTTCTTATGTTTTATTTTTATTTTTAACAGTTATTTTTATTAAACAAATTAATAAGCCATTTTAGCGCTCTGCATTTTCTTTTAGTTTTTTACTTTTTTCTAAAGGGACTTATCCTCCCTGCATGAGCTGCTGTATTGGCTTAAAGGGTCTACTGTTAGCACCACCAGCACTCCAGTATGTGTGTTGCTTTTTTCTAGGGTTATGGGTGAATGGCATTTCCAATGATACCTCAGTCAAAAACTAGTCATATTACATTTTCTTATTTGTATAGAAAAGTAATAACATTAATGTATGATTTCTAAAAAGAACTAACAACTAACAAAGTTCTTGTTTTCCCATGTTTTCCAATGAGAAGGGAAAAAACAAGTTGGGGGTGACAAGAAGCTCTTGGGTGATCAACTGAATCTCACTGGTGTCTGTGGTCTCCGAACAGTTGAATCAGGAACTATTCAACTATTTGCCCATCTTACTTTACCTTCATGGTTCCAGTACAGAACCTCCAGTGGTGTGACCACTTAAAAAAAAATAAAAAAAATTATTAATTATAAGGAATATTATTTACCTTTCCTGCATCTGGAAAATATTCAGTGACTTTTATTCATACAACTTTCTTATCATCTTTAATTTTATTGTTCGTAAGAAATAGCCCTTATCTGGTTATTATTGGAGCCCCGTTTTGTTGCTTAATCTAAGTTCTATTTGGGAACTTCAATAATCTATTAGGAAGGACCTCACATCTACTCATCTGAGATAAGCAGAACTGTTATTGAGCCGGATCCCCGCACACTCTCCATACACTCAGGCTTCTGAAATTACGCAGAGAAAAGGGGACTGCACTCCCCTGTCACTCCCCTTTTTCAGAAGAAGTGCTGGACACTTATTTTACCTACTAGGAATGGTCGATCAATGCATGATTGCTGTTCCCTGAACCAGGTCTTTCAATTGCATCCCTATCCCTGCCTGTATGGCAGGGATTTTACATGTGTAAGGGAAGGGCCAAGTTCCATAGGTTAGAAGGTACACTTGCATTACATCTTGCGCGTGCATGTGCTGATCTTACTTGTCAGGGGGTTTACACAAGTGACTTGCATAAGTCTCCTGACTTTATTAGTTCTTGATCCGACCCACTGTGAGTAAATAAAGAGAAGAGGGATAGGTGGGGCGTGTCAGTTTATAGGATCTTTAGATTCATTTATCACCACATGGCTTTTTATATAGAGGTGAGGAGGACATTTTCATAAAAATTTACAGCACCATAATTTTTATATTATTTTATTGTTATTTTTTATGTGGATGAGTTAATGATGAAAGTCAGTGGGCCTGATCCAGAGGTGAGTGCTCAAGAAGCATATCTCAGACCGGTGCCCAGCTCAAACTGTAGCCACTTGCATTTTGAAGGTCATGTTGTGGGGTGGAATAGAAGGAAGCATATAGTCAATGTACAGTAAGGACATTCCCAGCCAAGTGCACCTCCTTCAAAACCAAACACAGACATAAATAAGCACTGTTTATGTCAACAAGCCCCATGTTTGAGTGGGCTGACACTCCATTATCTTGTCTTGTCATCTATTTAATATATACAGTAATAAAAAAAACCTGTATACTTTTTTAAAAATAAAATAATTGTTTTGTCATGCTTTACACAGCAATTGAAGTTCTCGTACTATTCCTAACCTTTTTTTTTCAGTATACAATACAGTGTACTACCCCACTCCTGTGCAACATATCAGGTCATGCAACTGTATCGTGCTTGGCTATTTTTTGCCCATATGCCACATGATGTCATTGCTATCCAGAGGTACCATTGCCTGCTTTTTTGGATCACACACAGCATGTCCAGGATTTGTACCCGCAGCCTTATTATTTGCATGTGCCTCTGTATAGGTCTCGGTATGTACTATTGGAGAATATTTTATTGAAGAATTACCTACTAAAGATTCATTAATGGGTGTATGGCTTGGTGCTCTGCATGGATGGACATGTTTTAGAGGTGCTCTCGTCACAAGATGACCTTTGCTGACTACAGAGTTGACTGCCTTTCTCCTCTCTGATGGCAAAGGAAAGAAGAAACTCTGTTAAAATGGGAGGTGAGAAGTTGATCTCAGTTGGGGAACAGAGCACTAATTGGAGTGGGAGGCCTGCCACGTGGCTGACCTCTGCAGGTCCTGAACTGCAAACCACTCACTTTCCCCAGTGGAACGTTACATCTGCCAGCATCACTACTCCTAAGGGTGTCACCTCTCTCCGCCTGCTCTTTTCACTAGCAGATTGTAACGGAACCCAGTGCCTGAACAGCATTGATTGCCACTACCCCCGTCATCCAAAGATTCAGCCCAGTGGATGCTTGCAAAGGGACTGCCAGCGCTTGTCAAAAACCATTACTGCACTGATGTATGGATCCATTGAACAGAGCTAAAAGTCAGCATTATTATCCAATTGGTGCTAATTTAAGTTAGCGACATTTCGCAGTCAGTGTCATTTTTCTGCTGGTGCCTGCTTGCAATGTATCTGCTAATATAGCTAAGCACAGATTCTCCCAATACCAGTTTCAGCAAGAAAGTCTCCATAGCACACTACTCTGCCCATTGTTTTCTACCCCTGGGACCCCCATTACTCCATTCAGCATACCTGCCCATGAGAATCTCTAGACAGATGAACAGCAATTCAGCTATGATTAGCTTAACC
>WWET01000676.1:517975-533709 GCA_011038615.1 Limnodynastes dumerilii | reverse complement strand
GGGGGGGGTAAATTGTCACATAGAAATGTTCATTTACAAGGTCTTAGGACTTCCATCTGCACATGTACAATATAGCTATCCACGCTATTCCAATGCTGGAATAAATTATGCGGCTACGGACTCTCTTTTGCAACCAAATAGTCAGTTCTACTGTTAGGATCCAGGGGGTGTGTGCTTACACTACAAAAATTATACATTGTTTTTTGTTTTTTTTATTCATTTTCAATAAATCAAGATTCAGCAAAAAGGTAAGAGACTTATAAAAGCTTATTGGGGGTTAACATATGTGAGGGGGGGGTAATATTTGGTTATAGTATGTGAGTGGGAGGGGGTAATGTGTGGTTATAGTATGTGAAGTGGGGATAATGTGAGGTTATACTATGTGGGGTTGTGGGTAATAAGTTGTTATAGTATGTGGGGAAGTAATGTGTGGTTATAGTATGTGAGTGGGAGAGGGTAATGCGGGGTTATAGTATGTGGGGAAGTTATTTGTGAGTAGAGTATATGTAGAACTGTATATATGTTAAAGCAAAGTAAAAAAAATTATAATAATAATAAAGAAAAATTCAAACAGAAAAATAAATGTGCAATTTCCAAGATTTTTTTCGGGGTGGGGTCTGTGTCACCTAGGACTCCGCAAAACCTAAGGCCGCCCCTTCCTTCAAAGTATGTTTGGGAAAATAAAGCTCATTGCTCTGATCTTTAAAACCATTCAGTCTGTTTTTCTTTTCCTACAATGGGGCAGATCCTGCTGTACGTTTTTCTGCGAATTTACGTGTGGTATACACGTAAATTCGCAGTTTAGAGCGTACTGCAGTTACTAAGCTGCGGGTTTGGAAAAGTGGAGATGTTGCCTATAGCAATCAATTAGATTCTAGCTCTCACTTTCTTTTTACATACTAGAGAATGTCAGCTAAAATCTGATTGGTTGCTATGGACAACATCTCCACTTTTCCAAACCTGCAGATTAGTAAATCTGACCCTAGGAATGATAGAACACAGTAGAAAATGTTTGGAACTATGGACTGGATTCATACTTACTCCTATAGTCGTACAATATTGCTGATCCACAACCATGCATGAAGCATGTGCAATTTCCAAGGTTTTTTTCGGGTTGGGGTCTGTTTCACCTAGGGCCCCGCAAAACCTAAGGCCGCCCCTTCCTTCAAAGTATGTTTGGGAAGATAAAGCTCATTGCTCTGATCTTGAAAACCATTCAGTCTGTTTTTCTTTTCCTACAATGTATGTATTAACAGGGATTAAAGTGATATGTTGCGGGCACGGGTCATTCCGGAGTGGCACATTATCTTGATGACTTCCTTGTGGTGGGGCCTTGTGCTGCCTCCATGTGCTGGGACATGCTGTTTTCCATCCAGGCTTTGTTCCATTCCTTAGGGGTTCCTATAGCTAGCGAAAAGACGGAGGGTCCCGCATTATGTCTATCGTTTCTCAGCATCGAGATTGACACTGAGACGGGCCTCTGCTGTCTCCCAAGGGACAAAATTGAACATTTGCCATTGCGGCCATTGCGCAGGTTCTTAATTCCCCAGTCCCTGCGTTTTATGCAATCCCTACTTTACCTGCAGAATTATTCCCATGGAGAGGGTTTTCTGCCGCAGAATGGAGAGGGCGACAGCGGGGCTTTACAGCCAGCTTGTGCCCATACGTGTGTCCAGTGCCATGAGAGCGGACTTAGGGGTATGGGTACGTTTCCTTCGGGAGTTTAATGGGATACGGGTGTGGCCTTCCCTCCCACACGCAGCCTAAACATGCGCGTGCAGACAGATGCGGCTACAGAATTCGGGGCGCACCCCGATGGTGTTTGGTGCACCTGCAAATGGCCTAGTAGCTGGTCAGAGTCAGGCCTTACAAGAAATATGTTACTGTTGGAATTTTTCCCAATAGTGGTAGCAATCGAGCTCTGGTTTCCAAGACAGAACCATCATCTTTGTGTGCGACAACCTCGGAGACAGTGAATCGGCAGAACGCACACTCACCCCTGGTGGTTCGGTTGCTTAGGCATTTGGTCCTGTGCTGCTTGCAGTATAACATCAATTTCAAGGCAGAGCATCTCCCTGGCATGGATAATTACCTGGCAGATGCTCTCTTGCGTTCGGATTGACTCCGTTTTCGCCACCTTGCCCCTGACGCCGCAGCATCAGGTGACCCATGTCCCGCTTATGTCTGGCAGATTGTAACCCAGGACTCATAAATTTGGTCCTTCAATCCCTGGCCCCCGCTACCCTGAGAGCTTACAAGGATGCATGGACAGGATGGACATCATTTAAAGAGGAACATTTTCCCAGGGCAGGCAGCGAGAGAGGCTTCCTGCATGATTACATATCTGGTTTGTAAGCCCAAGGTAAGTCCAAGGCATACATGTCCAGTTCACTTGCGGGTCTGGCTTTCTTCTTTAAACTTTATGGTTTGCCAGACCTCACCAAAGATCTTCTAATTTCCTGAGCGCTTCGCGGCTGGGCCAGGTCGTGACCGCCAGACGAGAGGCGGCCCGTTACCATTCCCATTCTGATTAAGCTTAATTTGATAGCGGTAGAGATAACAAATTCCGCAAGTCCCTCCTGTTCCAAACGTCTTTCGCTGTAGCTTTCTTCTTCTTTAAACTTTATGGTTTGCCAGACCTCACCAAAGATTTTCTAATTTCCCGAGCGCTTCGCGGCTGGGCCAGGTCGCGACCGTCAGACAAGAGGTGGCCCGTTACCATTCCCATTCTGATTAAACTTCATTTGATAGCGGTAGAGATAACAAATACCGCAAGTCCCTCCTGTTCCAAACGTCTTTCGCTGTAGCTTTCGGTGGCGCTTTTAGGGTAAGCGAATTGGTGGCAGCATCCAAGGCGGCCACGGATGCGGGCATGCTCGCCTGTAACGTGAAGTTGCTGCCTGAGTCTCTGCAATGTAGGCTGTCTATGTCAAAGAAGGATCAGTGCAGGAAAGGGAAATGGGTAACACTAGCGAAACACCCGGTGAAGGAAGTTTGCCCCGTAACTTTGAGTGCGCAGTTCATGGAAGTTAGGCCCAATTCTTCCCTGGTTTGGTTGTCCCACGCTAACGGTGATCCGCTAACCAGATTTAAATTCCGAGCTGTCTTTCAGAAGTGCCTGAGGGCTGTTGGCCTGGAGGTTGACGAATTCGGTACTCACTCCTTCCGGATTGGCGCAGCAATAACCGCAGCAGTAGAGGGGTCATCTGCGAAGGCCATCCAGCATCTGGGGCGTTGAAGTTCGTCTGCCTTCAAAAGTTACATCCGACCGCACCTATCTGGATAGTTGGATTGACAGGCTGGTTGTTGTGCAGTTAGCATGTTCCCCCGTTTCTCACGCATTCTCCTTTCCCTGTCCCACTGCGGCCCTGGACAGGTCCAGATTAGCTGGACTGCTTGCTGTATTCAAGGCGTGAAGGGATTTTTCCCCTGGCCAGGGGCATCAAGTAAATTCCCCGGCCATAGAAAAGATCCCCACAGTGCCAGAATGGTTTTTACCTTCACCCAGGGCCTTCAGTTCTGCTCCCCTAGGATCCCTAGTTATAGCAATTGTTTGCAATCTGGTTCTCTGTCTCTTGCAGGAACGATACTTACGGTGTTATATTTATTTTCTTTACAGCGACCTCCGCGGGTAGATGGAAGGTTTTAATCTTCGGTCACTTCTACGTCTACTGGGCTGAGAAGCATTTAAAATCCCACCCCTCTACCCTCCCAATTAATACAGACCTCCGGTGGGTTGGTTTCAGAGGCATGATATGGTCGTCCTTCTGGTTACCAGGTTGTAGTGGACTTGTCCATGCATGGGGTTCCTGACATTTTGGTCATACACCTGGGGGGTAATGACCTCGGTAGTTCTCCCCTCTTTGAGCTCATTTGGAGGATCTCCCATGATATCGGTCAGTTGCTCGATCACTGGCCCAAGCTTCTCGTATTTTGGTCCGACATAATCACCCGCCGGGTCTGGCGATACTCAGAAAATGGTCGCGCTATGGACAACGTTAGGCGCAAGTTAAATCAGGCCATCAAAGTCATGCTCTTAAAGCATGGTGGCCGGGCTATTGCGCACCCCAAGTTCAAATTTGATAAGACCCACTTGTATAGGTGAGACAGAGTCCATCTTTCTTAGGTAGGGATGGATTTCTTTGTTAAGGATGTGGTTGAGGCTTTAGTTTGATGTGGCGGGACCAAAACATGAATTCCGGTCGGTGGCGGGTGCATTTTGCAAGCTTTATTTGTTGTGTTATTTGTTGTGTTATTTATTCGGCGCCGAGGTGGCGCCCAAATGGTAACTGTTTTGTGGAAGGCCGTTTAGTTTAGCGGTCCCTAAGGTGCCCTGGGCGGGCAACCTTAGCCTTTGTCCGGTTACTATACAGGTGGATCACTGAGGTGTTGAGAGTTGCTTTGGTTAATGTGTGGTTATTTGTGCTTGCTAAATTGCTGTTTTGCCCCATCAAAGTTAAAGCTTACCCCCCCTTTTAATCAATCTTGGCCATTCAAATTAATAAATAAATAAAATAATAATCCTCTTTATCCCAATCAATAAACGTTATATTTAATTTCACCCCCTAATTCTGTGTTGTGTCCATTTATTTCTTGGCAGGGTGTCTGGTGTGCCCTAGCGCAGGCATCAACCATGGGTAGTTTAGTAGGAGTGAAAGAAAATTAGGCTTGAGGGAGATTAAACTCCCTGGTTGTGCAGCGTGGGGGCACAACCTAACCCTGCCCTGGACTGCTGGAAGGAGCCCCCTCCTCCTCAGCAGTCTTTAAAAGGGGACTTCCCTAAGGTGAGGACCTCTTTTCTTCTGGAAAATTCCCTCCCTTCCTTCCCATTAGTTTAATAAGAATGTGTTTAGCTAGCGGGTGCATTTAGCAAGCTTTATTTATTGGGTTATTTGTTGTGTTATTTGGGGCAGAGGTGGCGCCCAAATGAAGGTGGCGCCCAAATGTTAACTGTTTTGCGGAAGGCCGTTTAGTTTAGTGGTCCCTAAGGTGTGCCCTGGGCGGGCAACCTTAGCCTTTGTCCGATTACTATGCGGGTGGAGCTCTGAGGTGTTGAGAGTTGCTTTGGTTAATGTGTGGTTATTTGTGCTTGCTAAATTGCTGTTTTGCCCCATCAAAGTTAAAGCTTACCCCCTTTTAATCAATCTTGGCCAAATCTTCTCATTTCCTAAATAATTTTTTAATTAACATAGAATATTTGTTAATAAATGAGTGTTTTTAAACAGGGATGACAGAACAGGGTAAGTGTGGAGGGCATAGGCGGCCCACGGCATCAACCATGGGTAGTTTAGTAGGAGTGAAAGAAAATTAGGCTTGAGGGAGATTAAACTCCCTGGTTGTGCAGCGTGGGGGCACAACCTAACCCTGCCCTGGACTGCTGGAAGGAGCCCCCTCCTCCTCAGCAGTCTTTAAAAGGGGACTTCCCTAAGGTGAGGACCTCTTTTCTTCTGGAAAATTCCCTCCCTTCCTTCCCATTAGTTTAATAAGAATGTGTTTAGCTAGCGGGTGCATTTAGCAAGCTTTATTTATTGGGTTATTTGTTGTGTTATTTGGGGCAGAGGTGGCGCCCAAATGATAACTGTTTTGCAGAAGGCCGTTTAGTTTAGTGGTCCCTAAGGTGTGCCCTGGGCGGGCAACCTTAGCCTTTGTCCGATTACTATGCGGGTGGAGCACTGAGGTGTTGAGAGTTGCTTTGGTTAATGTGTGGTTATTTGTGCTTGCTAAATTGCTATTTTGCCCCATCAAAGTTAAAGCTTATCCCCTTTTAATCAATCTTGGCCAAATCTTCTCATTTCCTAAATCATTTTTTAATTAACACAGAATATTTGTTAATAAATGAGTGTTTTTAAACAGGGCTGACAGAACATGGTAAGCAGGGTAAGTGTGGAGGGGGAGCGCCATCTCCCGATGGTCACACTGGTGTCGCCACAAAAATAAAAAAGAACTTAATAAAAATATACTTACCTAATATTACTTAAAATGGGGCACTACAGTGTGATTATAAAAGGGGGCACTGCACTGTGATTATAAATGGGGGCACAGCAGTGTATTATGAAGGGGGCAAAGCAGTGTGATCATAAAAGGGGCATAGCAATATTATTAAGAACGAGGCAGAACAATGTGATTATGAAGGGGCACAGTAGTGTGATTATGAAGGGGGCACAGCAGTGTGATTATGAAGGGGCACGACAGGGTGATTATGAAGGGGACACAGCAATGTGATAATGAAGGGGGCACAGCAGTGTGATAATGAAGGGGCACAGCATTGTGATAATGAAGAAATACAGCAGTGTGATTATGAAGGGGACACAGCAGTGTGATTATGAAAGGGGCACAGCATTGTGATTATGAAGGGGACACAGCAGGGTGCTATCAGACCTGGGGCAGGCCCTGGCAAGTGTGGGTCAGTGGTATGAACAGCCCTTTTTTGAAAGGGCTGTTTAATACCAGGGAATGTAGAAATGTAGAAATGTGTCCTTAATCGATTGCTTCTGCCTCGAGCAGGAGAATCAGTTGATCATCCCCAGAACGAAGACTCCACACCAAATGGTGAGTATCACTATGCCCCTAACCCTTACCTAATTCTTACCTTAACCCTCCCTTTCCCAGCAGCCTGACCCTAAGACTCCCTTCCTGGCAGCCTGACCCTAAGACTCTCCTACCCACAGTCTTACCCTAAGACTCCCCTACCTACAGCCTGACTCTAAAACTCCCCTCCCCGTAGCCTAACTCTAAAACTCCCCTCCATGCAGCCTAACCCTAAAACTCCCCTACCCACAGCCTAATCCTTTATCTCCTCTCCCTGCAGCTAGACCCAAGAATTCCATTCCCCGCAGCCCCTGAACAGCATGCTTACCCATTCATTCATTAAAAAAAATTCAATAGTAGTATTTTCAAAATAGAGGCAGCCGATAGCTCATTTTAAAATACTATTATCGGATTGATGACGGCATCCCAGCTGACTGTGAGCATCTTAGCAAAGAGCTAAGGACAATGGACCTGATTAAGATCTTCATGCAAATTACACACACACACAGATATGTAACTAGGCACAGGAGATGGGCCCCTGGCACACCCTTCTTTTGGAAGGATTTCTGGACTCTTATTCTTCAGAATCCTACCTTAACTGCTCTGCACAGATTTGCGTCCACACTGAAGAAGATCTGTGCCGAACTCCTGCTCTCCATAACATTCCTAACCCCGCCTGTATAGCGACCCCTTCCAACTTTTTTGTATGGAAGTAGTTAAGACACGTAACATGTGACGCATGCATGCACGTTGCTTGTCAGGGATTACGCATGAGGCTTGTGTAAGTCTCCTTTAGAACATAATTCTGTATCAGGGTCAATATTAATATTCTCAACAAACAACAAAGGTACTTCTGGGTGGCCCTAAAATTTTACCAGCCTACCATTCACCATAACTCCTATTTGTGTACCATACACCCCTGTTTATGCTTTATTGATGCAAGGCAGTTTTTTTTTGTTTTTTGTTTTTTAATGAGGAACACTCACAAATAGAGGACGAACACATTGCAAACCTCTCAGGGTTCTGCTTGTGCAGCTATTCCCCCGATGCTATGCACCCATCTTATTTGCAACTTGAGCAGCTCAACAAAAATCACCACCACCAGCTTTGCATTCTGTACTTCTGGCTCCTAAAAATCTGTCTACAGCAGCATCTGACTCAATCCTGCATACCTTGCCTCAGAACCATTGGCATCACTATCTTTAACACTGGCACCAATGGCCACAAGCTACAAAACCACCACTGACAGCACCAACATGAGGCCGACCAAGATGTTCTCCACATCCACACGGCAATGCAACCTAAACCACCCGCATCAGAATAACCCAAAGCACCACATGCTAGGGAGGATGGCAACAAAGTGGCAATGCCAAATGCCATCCACAGGGGACCAATCAATAAATCAAACTAAGGATCTGGTGCATTTTCACTATCCTTCTGGAGTCCATATGTATTGGGTGAATAGCGAATGTACCATTCACTGTGTGACAGAATCTTTTCTTGGTTGTTTATAAGAAATTACTTTAAACAGTTTATGTTTCACGGGCATCAGTTATTAGCACTGAATATGAGAGACTTCTTTTTTACATGGTAAAGTCACAGCTTAGATAATAGTTACATTGGGCATTTAATAATGTTTTTTTTTTGTTTTGTTTTTATGGTTGTCTGGGCCATTATAGATAAGATATAAAAGACGAAACATTGCAAGTAGAAACCTTTTTATCCACAGTGTATCAAGCAAAAGAAGAATCATAGAAAGAATTTAAAAGAAGTCCCTATTATACGTTGATCCGATTTTCAGCGTATTATGCTCTTTGCAGCATGTTGCATTGGCTTTAATATTTGTGAATGCGTTTTTCTTTGTGTTTTATAGACAAGTCAAATAAATAAAATAGAAAACTATTAAACAAAAAGTATAAGTTTTTTCTATGACAAAGATGAATTCTAAAGCGGTACTGAATCGATGTATATTACATTTGCAGTTTAACCACAGTTTTTATAGATTTTACAGAAGCATTTTATTTTAGATTATACCTGAGGACAGATCTATACTATAGAAATTGTTTTAATCTTATTTGCGAGCAGGCTCACTGCTAAAATTAGATTTAAGGTAGTTGCTCCACAGGGTATTCTGACTTACAGAAAAGTTAATTTAATATGATCAGAAATTAATTTTATTTCAAAGAAGACTTTAACCTAGTTTTTGTTATTAGTATTATTGTTTACATAATTGCACCTTGCTGAATAAAAATATGTGTATACTTTAAAGGAAAACATCTTCTAGAAATTGCTATAGAGATTAGTCAAATGTACATAACTTGAAAAAGGATATTGTAAAAGAATTTTGCTTATTACAGCAGATTTACAGTAGTGATCTTTCTATGAGAATATATAAAGAGAAGTGATTAACTTCTCATATATTTCTGTTGCTATTAGATTCTGTTGATCATTAGATGCTAGATGACAAATATGTTAAACATTATTGGCATAGTTATCAGTATAAAAGAAACACACTATCAAAAAATTTCATAACTCTATCTAGGTCCTTTGCTAGGGTGTTTTTGCGCCTCCCTGCATAAAAAAATTAGTGCTGATTTGTAGTAGATGGTTTCGGAAACTGACTGTCATATACTATAAATCCACAGCGCAGAGTGAGGAGGAGGAGGAAGAGAGACCTGTCAGGGTCACCTGCTTTGATAGGGTGCCTAGCTGCTTTATATCTATAGTATGGACTCCATACTATTAGTATACTAAGCAGCTAAGACTGTGTGTCAGGATGCACTATCGTGACAGTCCTAACCTCCATAATATAGTGGTCAAGACAACTGGGACAGTCCGTCCCCATCACACAATCTGAAGTCAGCTTTGTGCTAGGGGAATAGGGGTGTGGGACAATTGCCGACAGCGTCATAGGGTTCTGCCCCTGGCCTCAACCTGCCTGTCATACAGACAGTTGTCCGGATTCAGCCCTAATAATGTTAGGTCACTTACGCATGCAAGGTGCGTAAGTGATCTAACTTCACTGGAGGGCGCATGCGCTCTCCAGTTTTTACGCTAGGGTTACTATAATAACCCTAGCATATAAACAATCGGACGGAGCTTTGTTTGCGGGCAGGGGGAAGCATGCTAAGTGTACAGTGTGGGAGGGGCTCTCCCGGATCTGTCCGACACAGTTAATGCAATTTTATGGCAGCGTAAGCCCGCACGACAGAGGGGAGTGACAGAGGGTGTGCACTCCCCTGTCTGTAGCGGACGTACAGACCCCCGTGCGGGGGTCTTAATCCGGTCCAGTGTGAGAGATGATGTAGCGAAACAATAGGGGATTGCCTATTGCTGTTAAACATTATAAGGTGCGCCATCCTGCAGCTGACCGCATTTGGCCCTTAACCCACAATATGCAAATCACTGCTTTATTCATGAAGACAAATATTTAAACCTGGATCTAGTGTCTGGCATACACCTTTATACTAGGAGCAAATGCAGTGGATTTTCATACTGTGCATGCATGGTACATAAGCAGGCTTAGAAAATATGTTTATAACCTGTACATGATTCCATTTCTTCACTACTATAACATCTCCTACATGATACCGCTTACTGATTTTAGAGGCACTGATTTATGATTTTTGCAAAGAATATTGCCTGTCATTTTTTTCTAACAACAAAGGTATATTTATTTTAGGGGGGAATAAGAAGAAAAAACATAAATAAAGTATTTTTAAACCATTTTTAAGATACATCAAGAAGCACATATTAGTTTTCAACATTACATATAATGAAATCTTAAATCTTGTTTAGCCTACTTCAATGAATGTCTCAGTCTCTTTGAATAGATATTTTATTACTCGTATTACCGGGGCTGCTCATTATAGAATATTTATACATAGATAATCTACATTGGGTGATGTCTTTTCACATTCCATACGTTAAAACTCTAGGGCCCAGATTTACTAAGCTGCGGGAATGGAAAAGTGGAGATGTTGCCCATAGCAACCTATCAGATTCTAGCTCTCACTTTCCTATTATATACTAGAAAATGTCGGCTAGAATTTGATTGGTTGCTATGGGCAACATCTCCACTTTTTCTTTCCCACAGCTTAGTAAATCTGGCCCTAGAGGTCAAATTCAAGCACGAAGCCTAAGAATGAAATGCAATTATCACTCCTAATTATTGTGGGAGGGCAGAACACCTTGGAGTGGATCCAGAGTTTTAGCATAGCGGATGCACACACAGAGCACTAAACATGTCTACCACCTATCCAGATTTCTATGGGTAGGAAGTATACATTTCACACATGCAAAAAAAATATTTTTATAAATGGAATCTGATATGAATTGTTTAATTATAATACAATGTTAAACCTAATTTAATATACATATTTTTAAAAGCGACCCCCCCCCCCATTTTAAATTTATACTAAAAATATCTTGCCAAAATATGCATCAGTTAAAATACTATACTATTACTTACTTACTTAGTGTAATGCAGTGCGTTTTATACGTTAGTTAGACTGATTAATGCCTGTCAGATGCGTTTTAACTGTGTGTAGCGGCTTTTTGTGGAGAAAAATCCTGTCCATCAGACAGTAACACCAGGCCTGTCTAGTGAAGAATTTCAGGAAGAAACATTCAGAAACCTGACAGCTGATGCACTCACAGCTCACTCACACTGAAATGCTCAGAATCTCATTAAAATATAGTCAACACCTCTTTTCACAAGCACTCCGCAGGCGATCACAGGTAAAATCAGTCGCTTTGCTCATTATCGTTTTTTTATAGATCGTTTCAGTTTTGCACACGTGCGGTGCAAAAAAATCGCTGCATTGACATCTATCAAAAGGCCACATCTATCAAAAGGCCACATCTAAGCCATCTAAGCCATCTATCAAAAGGCCGCATCTAAGCCACATCTAATTATCATATCCCATAATCTAAGGGAAGTAACAGTGAGAGTTAAAATAAGAATATGTTAAAACAAAGTATATGTGATTTTCAAAGGTTCTGTATAAAGTTTGTGCTGGTTTTGTTTGTAAACTGATAATTTTTTGACAAAATATATTGTAATAAAATGTTAATTATACTGAAGTCATTTATATTTCATACTGATGAAGAAAGTCAGCTGTTAAAAATCATAGTCATTGTAGGCGCTACAGTGTTGTTTCATTTTAATGTGTTTTCCGCTGAAATTCACCTTCTGTACACAGTTATATATCACAGTTTTCAGTGTGTAATCATTCAAATTAAGTTTTCTTAACAGTATTTATCTTAACATATTATCCTACAAATTAGTGAGGCATTTAAATCGTACAGTATGAGCATGCTTAGGCGCGTAATTATGTGCAGCTATTATGGCTGACAGCAGTTACGCTTGGAAAAGTTAAGGTAAGGTTTGGTAAGCGTAAAACGGTAAAAATATGTACGACTGAGGGGAGTGTCTAGGGGAGAGCATAGTAATTACAAAAGTGTAAACACGCCACGCATTGAAACATAAAGGGAACGTAGGTCTGGATCCAGACCACTGTCACCTCTGATATCTATACAGAGAGTCACAGATCTCTACTCTGAAAGAGTAACTGTCATGTATGCCCATATGCAAACACAACAACGAATACGACAACATCTTTAATAAATAGGAAAAAGGGGCTGATACTGAGTGAGAGTATTAGCAAAAAACATGTGCAAGTGTACACCAAGGAGAACACCTGCAAAATTTTATATGAATAGTACCGCACACCAGATAGGCTAGCGTCTATGTTCCCCTCGATGCTGCTACTAATGTGGTCATGTGGGGACATTCCACAATGCTTTGTGGACCTGCCCTAGGCTTGTCCCCTTCTGAGACACTGTACAAGTCCTCTTATTCGCCTTTCTCTCTGCTTTTATCTTGTTGACCTTCCTCCTCTGCTAAGATACAGTCTCCTCTTCTAACAAACAAGCAACTCATGATTTGCCAAAAAAAAAATATATATATATAACTATGTAATATTAAAAGTAAAATGTATAAGTCCCAACAAGTCTAATAAAAAAATCCTAACCATATTAATATAAGAGCACCATAGGACTGTAGCAAACAGTTAAGGAGTGTGCAGATATAAATCTCATCCTTTCAACCTCCAAAAGAGAAACAGAAAACAACTATAGATTAAATATTAACTTTACTTCCACATTGATAAATAAGTACACAAAAACAAATAAAAGTTTAAAGTCATTTGGACCACTTTCTTGATTTTAAAATGCGCACTGTGTTGGACAGAGAAAGAATGGGCAGTGGCGATGGTATGTATGTCCCAGCAAGCAGGCAGAGATGAAGGAAGAATCAGCTGTTAAAGGAGGTACTAAAGCCACAATGCGTTTTGGGCAGGAAGCCCTTTTTCAAGTAATTCACTTTTATGAGAAATAATGGCCTTATATACTTTACTTTTAATATTACATAGTTATATACTGTATATTTATTTAAATTATTTTTGAACTATTGGTTTATTTATAAGGGATTTTTGCTATCAGCACCATTTTACACATTTTATTTTCCTCTTTTATTTGTCCTCTAGGGTTAGAGACCCGACTCCTCCCCAAGTTTAGCAATACTATCTTTTCTATAAACCAATTCTCCCCTCCTTCTGTCACCTAGGTTCCCCTTTGCTCTTAAGATTTTGAAATTCATGTTATATACTTATGCAGTATTATTATGAAACATATAACGTATACATTTTTTTACATCACCTGTTTTTATAGATTGTAAAAAGTGTCCACTGTCCTTCTAATGGAATAGGGTATATAGGACTAAACACTAAGGCCCCCCCAAGATTCCTACCGGATCCTGAAGGACAGACTGGAGAATACTGTGCTGTTTCCTTTTGGTTCCGGATCTGGCCCTCTTTCTTATCTGAAAGGAAAGAATAGTTAATACTCTGCCGGTATTTAGGGGAGAACTGTGGAAGAAAACAAGGGCATTAGATCTCAAGTGAGTTAATGGTTATCACTGACAAAGGCCTCAGACACCCTCTTGTCACCAAGAAATGGCGAGCGGACAGAATGTTGCCTACAGTTGGGACACACATACAGACAAGGAGCTATACTCACCGTCCGTCCAGGCGACTCCAATTTTTTCCGTGTTGTTACCCGCTCTTGCAGGGAGAACCACAAGCCTACCTCTAACATACAGTGCTCTACTCACTACTTACCTCCAGTGGGCTTACTCCTGTACAACAGACCCAGCTAGCAGAGTAACACTTTTGGCAGATCTCGCACCTACACACAAACTGTCTGCAGTCTTATATATTTTCTTGAATTCCCTAAAAGGTTTTTATCCCATCATCCTGTATCATTACGATATTCCCCTTTTTAACCTTATGAATCCCTTAATAGAAAACCAATTGTGTATCTATATCCAAAGAAATTATGTTTAATATGTTGAACCTCTCATCAAAACTAATAAATCACGATGAGGCTCAAACTGTGTGTTGTTGGAAAATAAGAAACTAATATAAAGATCATATATTGAATTGTAACTGTATGAATGAAATTGAATGAATTCAAATATTGGCATTCACATGCATGTATATTAGTCTGTGGTACACCCTATTGGGAATATTGATAATAGGCACATAAACCTATCCAGCAACCTACAGATGAGCTTCAATCGGGTATTCTTTATATATAGAAGTACTTTTTGATTTTTATATATATTTTCTAGAATTGGACTTTATTTATTATATTATCCATATTCTATATATTCACAATATTTGTGCTATGTGCATTTTTTGTCCCTTTGTGAATGTGGGACTTTTTTCAATTTATGTATATTCTTTATATACATTTTTATGTGTAAAGATATTGTTTTTTAGATTTTCCGGTGTACTAACAGTAAAGATAGGAATATGAGGAGGTTAAGTGTCAGTAGCAACAATGTCTCTTTCTCCGAGATAGATCTTTAACAGTTTAAATGGACACATTGAATAGAGAGAAAAGACTCTCACCGCAGATGTAAAAGTGTGGACTTTTCCACAGGTGTTAATTGTCCAGCTAATGAGTGTGCTATTTAAAGACTTGGAACCTCCTCCTCACCATTGCCTTGATTCCTCTGATGAAATTCCAGTTACGGAACAAAACGCGTAAGGTTGGCATTGTAAGGTCTGGTACCACCTTATACTCTGTCCAAATATATTCGTGCTGCACCCTGCAACATCGGGACTCTGCTGCAATCACCACTTCAAGGAAACGTGAATTTCCTGTGTAGGTCCACACTGTGAGCGCTCACCAACGCGGTGAATTCAAAGGAGAAGCACCGCCCCGTGGAGTATTCGCCCTTCCATTCGGCTGAAGCCGCTTGCTGACGAGGCAGCCTGGTGTCCTGAGACCCTCGGTTCTAGCGGTTCCAAACACTTGCTTGCCGGGGTTGACTCGGACCCTAGCCGCACTCATCTTAGGCTCAAGGGGTAAGGTAGCTATTCCCAGTTTTTTTCACGAACTTACGGCTTTGTGAGCCACATTCAATATCATTCAATATCATTCATTATTGTGGTGAGCAACGGAGGAATACAATATTACCTGCTGGCAATAAGAATTGGGACTGTTTTTGTTTTTATATCCTTAAAGAATACCTACTGGACATTCAACAGCTTTTTATTTTATTTTTGCAATCTTTCCACCTATCGGGCACACATTTTCATAGCACTATATGCAATCAGTGCAATATGCCCTTATAAAGTAGTTCTTTATTTATATATTTTTTTATTTGTGTTTTAAATTGTGGTACCATACTTATGTGTTTATAAAATAATAAATTTCTTTATTGTTTACTTATACACCGAAAATCAATTTATATTCTTAGTTATATATTTTTATGATTTTGAGGTAGAAATGTGTTAAAGTTTGAGGACACTAACTGTGACAGCGCTGGTCGTATTTCTCCTTTTAGCCATGAAGACAAGCATGGCCAGGAGCATCTACAAGGAAAGGAACTGCCAGAAGCAGTCGCAAGGAGGTGCATGGCCAGGAGCTAATGCAATGAGAGCCATGACTGGGAGCAAATGCGGAGAGAGATACATCCAGGAGCAAAACGTGAGGAGAGACATGGCAAGGAGCAAATGCAAAGAGAGCCATGGCTGGGAACAAATGCAGAGAGAGGTACATCCAGGAGTAACCGTGAGGAGAAGCACGGCAAGGAGTAAATGCAAGGAGAGCCATGGCCAGGAGCAAATGCAAGG
>WWET01000676.1:465717-495827 GCA_011038615.1 Limnodynastes dumerilii | reverse complement strand
ACAGTGTGATAGTAAAGCTGGTCAGTATCTGTGTGCAGTAAGCAATTCAAAGATATATCCCTGCATAGAAAGAATACAATTAACTTGACTCCCCCTGCAATCAACATGGTTTAGCCTAGAAGTAACTTTCCTCTCTTAGGGGCTGATTAAGAGTTACACTTACACCTTTTTGTAGGTGCATGTGTAGATCTGAGCAATACCATGCTGAACTGCAAGGGGAGGCAGATTTAAATTGTAAAACCAGAATTAAAATTAGAAGGTGAAGTTTCTTAGTCACCTAATTTTATAGAATAAACATAAAGCTATGCAGTATTTTAGTTCTATGTGTAAAAGTAATGTATTTTCCCTGCGTGCAATTTTTTTTTAAATTAATTAACACCCCTTACTTTGAAAAATGGTTTAGCCGAGCTGTACACTTGCACCTAAAAATAGGTGTAAGTGCAACTCTGAATCAGCCCCTTAATTTCAAGCACTTACTTAAGTCTGGATTCAGCCCATGGTTGGTGATTGATACATAGGTCTGAATAAATACTCATACTTTCATTAGTTTAATGTCCCTTTATGATAGCTCTCGGTACACGGAATCATAAACAGGGAGATCAGTGAAGGGATTTAAGTATATAATAATTAATGACATTCACCTTGGTCTGTCTTCATTTACACCAGTACTGGGCTGGTGCAAAATATTTAATGGAAGCAAACATAAACATGGCAGCTGATTGGTACATAGGTCTAAATAAATACTCATATTTTTATTAGTTTAATGTCCCTTTGTGATAGCTCGCAGTACAGGGAACCATAAACAGGTAGATCAGATCCTCTACATGTTTTTCTTGGGGTTTGCTCCTATGTTACATATGCAGTGCTAAAACCATTCAGATTTTGGAACACATCTCAGGAGAATGACTCAGGGATCCAGGATTCTATGCAGGGAACTGCCTGTTACTATCATGTATTCCTCAAACTATACATATATATATCCTAACAGTTCATATTGAAAATAGCTTTAAAATTTAAACTATGTACTGTAAAAAATGATAACTCTATTTCTCTTATCGGTACCATTTTAACTTATTTATAATGAATATAATATTTGCCATTTGTGGCTAAAACTGATAAAATGTTTAACATCTTTTACTTCGCTATTTAATATGTCACCCTGTGGAGTTTTCTAAAAGTTATTTAAGGTGACTGCTTTTTATACTGCAAGTCATAGTACTGTAAAATAATATTGTGCATAACCAATTGCAAGTTGCTTTCTTTTAAAGTTTTATATCCCTCTAGGTTTTGTTTTACACAAACTCTTATGTATTTTCTAAACATAAAATATAGTTCAGGCTCAGCACAGCAGGGGAGTTTAAAACTGTGAATTTAGAATAACTATAATAACATGTTATGGAAATACATTTTGAAGTCATATTGATTTAAACTGCAAAAAATTATTTTAAAAACATGGAGGTCTATTTATTATTTGACTCCCTTAACAATACTTTATATATAAGCCATTTATTTATAAAATTTTGCTGGACTTTGGCAGAAGATTCTTTAAAATAATAATAATATAGCATTTACCATTATGCATTCAAACGCAGTGCCCTATAGATTGTGAGCAGGGCCCTTTTACCCACCCAATCTTGTTTATAATGTTTACTAACATTGTAAAGCACTATGCAATATGATGTTGCTATATAAACACCTGGTATTATCATTATTATTATTATTATTATTATTATTATTATTCCTATTATTATTATTATTATTATTATTATTATTCCTATTATTATTATTATTATTCTTAAATTAAAAATAATGGCAAAACAAACACTTCCAAGGGAGCCGCTAGATACTGTCATCCTGATATGGTCAAATTGATAAGGACTTAACAGATTTTATTTTTAATTGTGGTTTGCCAGCTTATAAGTTCTTTTTTATTAAACTATCATACTGTTACACATCATTGGGATCCCTTAAATAGTACACTGGATTTGGAATAATTTATATGTTACCCAATCATACTTTTAAAATGGAAAGTATTTAATTCCTACATGCATTGAACAGGCAACTTTTACAAAAATAATCTAAGTGTGGCTATAAAAACAAAACAAAACAAACAAACAAAAAACCCTCTGATCTAACCTCTTATTTCATGACTCCTGACACCTGATTACCTAACCTAAAAACAGAATGGTTTTAGGTTAGGTAAATATGTAAGAGCCAAATGAACTAAAATACATTAATAGTTGCCAAATTTTGTTATCAGTTTTCAATTCAAATGGTATTTAAATATTGTAAATATTGTACTGTTCCTCACAGTTATATCATATAATGCTAAATATGCGGATGGCTATAAAGGGTTATTATGGAGGAATTTATGTATGTATTTATTAAAAAGTTTTATATTGCACCACCATATTATGTAGCACTTTACAATCTTATTCAATTAACCATGAATGGGTAATAACAAACAGACTGGGCTGGTAAGAGAGCCTTGCTTGCAAGTCTATAGGTAATTGGGGATCAATACAATGACAAGCTCTATATATCACCATGGACCAGTCAGGTATAGTAAAAGTGATCAGTGCTCTGTGTGATCTAATCACACTGCCACTGCAGTGTTAACGGCAGGACTGAGGGTCATTTCAGTATGGAAATAAAAAGTATTAATGATGTAACAGAAAGAAAAACTGGATAACAGTAGTTGTAAATAGGATAGACTAATGTTAGGGATACTTTGAATTCAATTAAGGGGTAATAAAGAGCTTTATTATAGGGTGTATATTTGTTCCATAATATAGCTCTGTTCCGTGCATATTTTTACGATTGGACCAACTACACATGCGTAGTAACTTTATTTACGGAGTTAACGTATACTATATGAGCGGAAGTGCCTTATGGACGGACCTGTAAATCACGCGTTGTTACATATGGACGAAAACTCGTAAAAAATGGGCTGGGGGAGGCATTTTAAGTGGGCGCGACTATCATAAATCGCACATATGGAGGACACATACGCACGGGAATGCACTTGGAAAGTTAGGGGTGGTCTATGGCGGCGTAAGTCTCCAAAGCACAGCCGAGAAAGGGGAGTGTCGTGCTTGTGAGCAGGTTTGGCCTACACCGGCTGTGCGTATAATTGTGATACGATCGCCACGCGGATCTCTGAATACGGCCCTTTATCTTTAATTATGCTCAAACTAGCTTTTATAATAAAGCTCTATATTCTATAGTAATAAGGTTCAATACTATATACAGTCCTATTAATAGAGTATAAAACGTTCTATTATGGGGAATAATTAAAACACAATTAAGATAAAAGAAAGAGTTTTATTGTGGGGGATTTAAACTATATGTCCCTTAATAAAACCTTTTATTCCTCTTAAATTGCACTCAATTTATCCTCACAAATAGGACATAAGGCTTTATATGTGCCATAATAAAACTATCTAATAATATTCTAGAGTTGGGTGTCAGGCAATTTCTGTGGCTGAACTACTAACTCTTCACTGTTTTAATGGGTCTTTAGTCAGTCTGGAGCAGACAGCTCCCTGCAAGTATCATCAGCCAGCAATTCACTGATGAGTCCACATGATTAAAAATACCATCTCTCAACCATGCAAAAAAAAAATTAGTATCGCCAACTTGAGGGGAGCTGACAACCACTTATATTGATGTGTCTGTATGATATTCAGTAATGCAGACTCTCCAGTGATCTGCAGATAGTTACAGGGAGAAACCTATTTTTCTTGGCTACATCACTGCCACAGATGAAACCCCCCCTCATGTTTGGGGGGGCCAACTCACCCCTTGCTTCCTGTTCCAATGCCCTTGCATGTGTACCCTTTATTAAAATAGTTGAGCCAGCAGTCATATTTCATTTGTTGCCAACAGTATTAGAGTTGATGTTTCCTATTCCAAGTCTAAATAACAATGTGATAGTAAAGCTGGTCAGTATCTGTGTGCAGTAAGCAATTCAAAGATATATCCCTGCATGCAAAGAATACAATTAACTTGACTCCCCCTGCAATCAACATGGTTTAGCCCAGGAGTAACTAATTTCAAGCACTTAAGTCTGTTTTACTCCAGCAGAAGCAATATAATTGTAAGTTTACATACAAAAACATAGTAACATATTTGAAAAAAGACACCAGTCCATCAAGTTCAACCTAATATGGATCTCCTGCAATCACTTTGTAATTGATATTGATCCAGATAAAGCAGCCTCCAATCTGAAAAAAAATCCCTGCTAACCCAAGATGACAGTCCTATTTTTCCCTGGCTTCACTACTGTCCTTCATTTAAATTAGCGGTCTGGTAACCCTGAATGTCCTTTTCTGCAAAATAATTTGTCTAACTCTTTCTTAAACATATCAAATGAATCCATCATCATATTCTTCCCGGGCAGTGAATTCCATATCTTGACTGCCCTTATGCTGGTTGTGAAACTTCCTCTCCTCTAGCCTTAGTGGGTGACCCCGTGTCCTGTGTACAGTCTTTGGGGTAAAAAGTTCCCATGAAAGTTCTCTGTATTAATCCTTGATGTATTTTTATATACTGTAGTAATCATATCTCCTCTTAGATGCTTCTTTTCTAAAATAAACATGCTTAAACTGGTTAGAATTTCCTCATAGCTCAATGACTCCATGACTTTTATCAATTTTGTCACCTTTCTCTGAACCCTTTGTAGTTCCAAAATGTCTTTTTTATGGAGTGGTGCCCATAACTGAATTCCGTATTCAATATGGGTCCTTACCAGTGATTTATATAGTGGCAAATTTACACTGTCTTCTCTTGCATCTATGCCACATTTTTATGCATGCTAATACTTTATTGGCCCTTGCAGATGTACTTGAGCACTTTCAAATCTCTCTCCATTAAATATTCAAATAAATTTACCCCACTTTAATTATAGATTGCATGCTTGTTTTTGATCCCTAAATGCATAATCTTATATTTATCAATGTTAAACCTCATCTTTGATTTGACTGCCCAATCCTCCAATTTATTAAAGTTCCTCTGTAGAGAAGCTACATCTTGCTCTGATTCTATTACCTTACCTAGTTTAGTTCTGCAAAAAATATAACTTTGCTCTCTAAACCATTACCAAGGTCATTAATAAATATATTTAAAAGGCACGGAACCTTGAGGTACACTTCTTAAAACTTTTATAAAAAAAACAACACAGTATAGCTGCGTTATTAGATTATTGCATTAGAACACATATGAGGATTGCAACTCACTTAAAATAACATTTTATTAAAGCATCAGCAGCAAATGCACAATTAAACTGTTATAATAGCTGTATAAACAGCAGTAGACAACCCAAGCAATGGATGAAAATAGACAAATTACACTCTCAGAAAGATGGTACTCAGGAGTAGTAACCAAATTTTGCTCTGCATGTGCAAATATATAGATGGTGATGGGCACACAGCAATAGGTAATTGTAGCTGGCAATTTTATTCCACTGTAGGAAATAAAAGTTGTAGCGCGAGGCAATTAACCAATTAGTAGCAAATAAAGTGGCAGATAGAGTTATTAACAGTGCGATTTTTGTTACCGGTATCCTAGAGTCTGTATTAACTGGACACGCTGCAGTATCTGTAGTAATGAGGTCTTCTCATAAGTGATAATCTCTGCCACCGGATGGTGTTATAAGAAACCACCTCAGGGATCTTTCTTAGCCGCCGATAAAACAAAAAGGAGATCGCTCCAATAGGGACTCCAGTAGGAGCGTAATGGTCAGTGTCTGCCTCTTAATGCCCTTTCATGCTCTGATCAGCAAACGAATTGCGGTGCCGGAGATGGTAAGTCCGAGATGGGCAATCGTGGGCATCCCCACGTTGCAATTCTCATACAGGTGCACAGAAAGAAGGTGTTCAAACGGGTATCGGAGAGTTGTCATCAGCTGCTGGGTGTCGGGAAGGCAAACGCTGTAACTGTCGACACGTTTCGTCCTGGCAAGGACTTTTTTAAGACAAGGTAAGTGAATAGAGGGATGCTGGTGTACGTAGTTGCTTTTATAGGATTGATTGGTTGTATGTAACTTGATTAATTAGTCCACAGTTGTATATTTAACCCCATTGGTAACGCAGTCCACTAAACCTTTTTGTGTATAGTGATTTAGTGGACTGCTGATGCTTTAATAAAATGTTATTTTAAGTGAGTTGCAATCCTCATATGTGTTCTAATGCAATAATCTAATAGTGCAGCTATACTGTGTTGTTTTTTATATGATTTTTATTTAGGGCGTTAGCACACACCCTTAGCTTGCTGCTGATTGATATTGCATTATTATTTTTTGCTTTAATTTTTTATTTTTTATTTTAATTCAATTTTAATTCAATTTTGTTTTTTATTATTTTTGTATTTTCACATCCAACTAATACGTATTCCATTCTCTCAGTCATTGGGCTTTGTTTATTTTAGGTCATTCTTAATTACCATACCAGTCCCCCTTGTGGATATAAGCCATAGTAGTCCCAAGCGCTCATCCATTATTTTGATTGACTATTCTTAAAACTTTTGACCAATTAGAAAATGTTTCATTTATTACAACTCTCTGTTCCCTATTCTCCAACCAGTTTTTGACCCAAGTACAAATGTTGTTTCCTAGACCCAGTAATTTTGTGGACCAACCTCTTGTGTGGCACTGTATTAAATGCTTTTGCAAAATCCAAGCAGACCACATCTACTGCACTACCCTGGTCTAAGTTCAGTTTGGCATGACTTATCCCTCACAAACCCTTGCTCATTCCTACTAATAATCTTATTGCACACCAATTAATACTGAATATTAGCCTTTGATATACAATTCAGCAGTTTCCCAATGGCACTACATCTGTTATATGGCAATCCCTTGGTACAAATCAGGGGCATCACAACTTTTTTTTCGGGGGGTGGGCAAGAACTTATCCCTTTCACTGGCGCCCAATTTCATCTTGGTGCACCCCCCTCATTGCTATGTATTATGTGTATTTCTGCCACCGCAAAGCGGCAGCACACCACCAAAGGGGGTGTGGCTAACCCATTGTGGGCATGGTCAAGCCATTGAGGGTTGTGGTCAACCCATCATGTCTACAGCCACCCAGAACTCTGATCATGTCTCCAGCCCCCCCAGTATTCTCCATCATGTGCCACCAGCCCCCTCCCCCAGTACTCCCTGCCTGACATGCATGTTTTATGGTCCTCTAATGTGTAAGCTGGCCTGTGTGTGATAAAGTATGTGAGTTGACTTCTACACACATAGCCCCTTTCACAGATATACAGTATACATTGATCCATGCCGGTACTAAATAGTCATATATATATATTTTTTTACATTAATTATCTGCTTTACATTTGCATTTAGGGATGTCTTTGCACATATTTTGAAGTTTTGATAAAAATCTTAATATCTATAACTACTACAACTATCTTACTGTTGGGATCAATATCATTTGAGTGTCAAATTCAATATTCTTTTAACCACAATAGCCTTCTAGTGTCATAAAGAACAAAATACATATTTGTAACTAAAATACAAAGGAATCCAAGGCTTAAAGTTAAAACTTACAATGCCACTGCCAGTCCATATGTGAACATGTCCGTATCACAGCTGCCGGTCGGAAGCCCATCAATATCAGGAAGTGATGGCCAAACAGCATCAGCAATCATGGCAACCCAAGAAAACAGCTGGTACACAAGAGCCATGTTGACAGTGTCCATACCCAGGGCCGTCTTAATGACTGGGCAGTTTGGGCTAGTGCCCAAGGGCCCAACACACCAAGGGGCCCTTTAGCCCTGTACAACCCTAAAGCTTTTTAAGCCTCCCCTGCAGCCCATGCAGAATTACATTTTCTGAATGTCGTTCTGCGTGGGCTGTAGCAGAGGCTGAAAATACCTTTTGCAGATGGACCGCAGCACAGCCCACAGCATACTCTGTACCGCTGGGCTGCTCCTCACCCTGTTGCCCAGCGGTCTGAGTGGCGCACCCGTAAGCAGCCTGACGCTCATATGAGCGCTCACTGCACAGAGGGTGCGCTGCGGGGGACAAGGAAGCCACGGAGGACAACAAGGTAAGAGGATTTTTTTTTACAGGCTGGCTGAGTTGGGAAATAAGGAAGAAGGGGCAGCACATGGTCAGAGGAGGCAGGGCAAGGGCATCATAGGGGCACAGAGTCTGGAGGAGGTGGCAGGCAGCAGGCTGTCAGCAGATGCTCAGAGGGGGGTAGGAGGGGGCCCTGTGCATTGCTTTGCCCAGGGCCTACAATTCTGTTAAGATGGCCCTGTCATACCTTCACCCAGGCTTTTTAATACATACTCCATGTGTTGTCTCCAGGATTCTAATAACCCCCTCATGTCTCCCCATCTTCCAGTATTCCCCCTCATGTCTCCTCTCATCCTCCAAGTAATCCCCCTAATGTCTCACCAGCTTCCAAATAATCCCCCTCATGTCTCCCCTCAGCCTCCAAATAATCGCCCTCATGTCTCCCCTCAGCCTCCAAATAATCGCCCTCATGTCTCCCATCAGCCTCCAAATAATCGCCCTCATGCCTCCCCTCAGTCGCCAAATAATCCCCCCATGTCTCCCCTCAGTCTCCACATTTACCCTCTACTTGTATCCCCTCAGCCTCCAAATAATAGCCCTTATGCCTCTCCCGTCTTAAAGTAATCCCCTAATGTCTCCCCTCAGCCTCCCAGAGTCCCAATCCACCTCCTTTACTTACCTTCTTCCTCCTGCTGTTCTCCTTGGTGGCACTCCCTCTCTGCTCTAGATGACGCTGACATGACCTGAGGTCATGCTAGCGTCACACTGTACTTTGCAGTCTTCATAGCGGGGTATGATTGGCCTGGCGCCTCATCCCCTTGCTTACAAGGGTCCCTGTTGCCTCCCCCTTCAGCGGTTCTGGGCGCACGGGACCGCTTACAAGGGTCCCAGTTGCCTCCCTCTGTCCGCGGTGCTGGATGCCCCCTTGATATTTTGCGGTGGGGGGCGAGATGCCCCCTCAACACCCCCCCATCCGACGCCTCTGGTATAAATCATGCTGAAATTGAACCTCTGAAAATTAAGAATAACGGTCTAGAAATTTCTGAGTTTAGCTCCATAAGAACCCTTGGGTGTATGCCCTCAGGACCTGGAGCTTTTTTTTTTTTTCATTTCTTCACTTACCTTTTTATTTAACGACATTGGTTTAGACTTGATTCTTGTATGTTTGTTTTCATAGGAACTAACTTATGCAAATATGTTTCCAACAACATTTTGAAGACAGTCCACTTTTCTTCTATATTTTTTCCTTCAAAAACTGCCTCTCAGTCTATGCCTTTAATAGACACCTTTACCATATTAAAATGTACCTTTCTAAAACTTGAACTCTAGTTGATCCCTTATACTGTTGTTCCGGAGACTAATTTCAAATGTGATCATATTGGGCCAGATCCACAATTAAGTTCACTTTAAGTACAATCGCATAGCTACACACTATTAAGTCTAATTCACTCCCCCGGGCACGCCCCTCGAACGCACGTAATGTAGCTGATTTACGAGTTCAAAACCCTACCTTAACTTTTCCTTGTGTATCATCTTCTCATTCGTAACTGCCTAACCCAGCCCATACTGTACAATTTAAATGCCTCCCTCCACCTACAATGCGTATTTTCATCTTGCGTAGGGATTATTTGTTATTACTAGGTCCAGTATAGTCCAGTTCCTATTTGGTTCCTATACTATTTAGGACATGTAACAGTCTTTTAGCATGCTCAGAAAACTGTTTCTCCTAACTGTACCACAAGTCTCAGTGCTCCAAACAATATCTATATAATTCAATACAATTTCATAATTTCATCATTCAAACCTGACCTAGCTATGCAACTTTTTCAATTTACTGTAGATGTTGGGCTTCCTTGATTAAACATATATTTGGTGGTTTATAGCATGTCACTATTGGCAACTTCTTTGAGATTTTACCTCCACTGAATATTTTCAACCACAATACCTCTGAATTACCATCAATACCCTCATAAATAACTTTCTGCTTGGTATTAACATTGGCTTAACATAAAGACATACTCCTCCTCCCCATTTATTTACCCTATCACTCCTGAAGAGAGTACAGCCCTCCAAGTTGACTGTCCAGTCATGTGTATCATCCCACCATGTCTCAGTAATACTTATAATATTATATTGCTCTTTCATTGCTACTAGTTCTAACTCCCCCATTTTACCTGGCAGGCTTCTTGCATTTGGTCGCATACACTTTTTTATTTATATTTCCTTTAATAAGGTTGTTTTTTTAATGGTTTTAAGAAGGGCCCCTCTGCACCCCCTTCCCACCTCTCCATCTTCTTGACTCTTATTAAATTCACCCTTACTGCATTCAATGTCTATCCCATAAATACTTGCTTGCCCTTCCCCACCGAAGCCTAGTTTAAAATCTCCTCCAACCTTCTAACCATCCTCTCCCCAGACAGACTAAAGGCGCCCCGCAAGGAGAAACCCCTGCAGGAGCACTGTAGGAAACACCGAGTCCAGATCTAGAAGGAGCTCTGCTCGTTCCAGCACAAGCAGTCGCTTCAGGCGCATTATTTCTACTAGACATGTGAGTGCATTACTTCTTGTACCTTCATTTACCTTACGGTGTTACACTATTGTACCATTTCTATCTCTTCTATGCATCTGACCACAGCATCCATATGGAGCATTGTTTGAACAACGGCAGTAGCACGACGATCCAGGAATTTCAACACCAGTCTGATGCCCGCATATAACTTGAACTGCATTCTTCTACCCCATACCCATTTTTGCCAGACCACAGACTGTCGCCAGTCCAGAGACTGCTCCATTTCCCTTCCCTGATAACCCGACCATTTTCACTACCCATTACCACCATAACATATACCTATTTAACGTCCCCCTCAGATCCAGACACAACTCTGGGGTTGCACTACCTTGCCCGCTTCCACTTATAATTTCTCCATTGTCAATTCCTTGGGTGCATTTTGGGGCACCTATAAGCGGTTGCAGCAGCACCTCAACCTCCCCTACCAACCCTGTTACAGCGCCCGTTCACCCCTTATTCATGCTCTCCCCTAGCACACCAGTCCCTTTCTTATTCGGGTGCAATCAAACATGACAATAAAGATGGCATCTGAATTAGAAATCCATCCAGAGATTTAAAAATCTAGTGTGTGGCACAGCTAGGATTTTTCTAAATACTACCTTGGATTTCCTTGTCTTAAGTATTCTACCCAAGTCCTTGAAATCATTATTTAGAACACCATATTTTCCTCTAAGTCGGTCATTGGTACCTATATGCACCAGCCCCTAGCAACAATCTGTCCACACGATTTGCAATATGTCGAACTCGAGCACCCGGGAGACAGCTCATTGTTCGGCAATAAAAGAAAAAGAAAATAAGGTATTCCTTTTCATAGCATAGCATAAAATCTTTTCTGCAAAATATAGCAATCCACATTATGGAAACAGTTTCTAAACTTTTTAAGCTACTAGAGTTTTATGTGCCACTTTTTTTTGCAAACAATTGTATAAAGTATACTGTTAAAAAAAATAAAAAAAAATAAAAATAAAATAAAAACAAAGGAAAGAAAGTGTGATGCGTGATGTGTGGATTCTGCACAAAAACATGACTAATGTTATGTTGAAATGTAATAGCCTGAACAGTGTTAAGTCAGAGGTGTGAAGACAGAAACATTCTGGAGGGGCTGGTTAAAATGAGCACCTTTCACTTTTGTTGTAGATTCCAGTTTAGAAAATATATGTTACCTAACATAGCAAACATAATGCAAGTCAAGCTATAACATTTCAAGCTATTTATTATGCAATGCTGATAGGAAACAAAGAGCTTTTCACAAATATCACCATATAATTTTGTTATTAGTAATGACTCCAAAATGAATGGACCTGTGTGTGGGATTTGTACATGCCTCTATCCACACCCTATACTGCTCTGCTTAAAACTAGAAAGGTCAGTCTTCAGTGGATGTTGCACAATGTAAGACTTGTACACTACAAATTATTGATGCAAATTGGAAAAATAAACAAGCAAATAAAAAAATAATACAGCTGACATCACCAGTTGCTGTGTTCCACTGCGACCAGAACAGCTACAACTGATTGGCTACATCTGCCCTGGGCTGGGGGAACACAACAGAAGCAGTCAATCAGCAAGTCTAAAGGGGAGACTAAGCCTTTACACTGGGTGCAGGATGAGTGCCAATGGCTCCCCTGGTCTGAGCACCCATTATAAAAATGCCAATTTTGAATATAATCCTGGCACATATATGACCTAGTTTAAAGTCAAATGTTCAGATCTAGGGCCAGAATGACTAAACTGCGGGTTTGGGAAAGTGGAGGTGTTGCCCTTAGCAACCAATCAGATTCTAACAGACATTTTCTAGTATGTAATAGAAAAGTGAGAGCTAGAATCTGATTGGTTGCCATGCCCCCAATGGGTTGACCACACCCCCTTTGTTGGCACCTATCATGCACCAAGGTGGGGGCACACCAAGGTGAGATGGGTGCGCACCAAGGGGAGGGATAAATTCTTGTCGTCCCCCCAAAAAAAGTTGTGACACCCCTGGCAAGTAAAGCTGGGACCGACGATTATCGGTCCCAGCAGGGGGTGAGTCGATAAACGGGATGATTTCCCGCTAGGGAAATGTCCTGTTATTGTCACCATACACCTCCTCTGCTGGAACCGATAATCGTCGGCCCCAGCTTTACTTGTCAGATCAGCCTTATATTTTGAGGTTGGTGTGGCTCTCCTTTTATGTATTTTTACTTTGAGACATGTACTGCTCATCTCATCTTACTTAATAAATGTTTCAATGTCCATGGTTTATAAGAGGTCCCAAGAACAGACACTGAATCAGAACAGTGTTCTTTTACCTTACATAGAAACTCTGGATAAGGCCCTTAGAGGGTAGAGATGCATGTTATCATTTTTAGTATTTCTAAATAAAAGCCATTACAGACATAATAGATTGAGCATAGTCTCTTCGGACAGGAACATTTGTCACATATTGCACATACCTTTATAAATATGTTAACAATAATGGAACATTTGACATTATTTCCCTTACATGAATAATTCCTCACAGTAAGTCTTGACTGTTGTCTCCTGGGACATGTAACAATTTTCAGTCAGAAAGCTTTAGGCAAATGTAGCAACACAAATCTGCATATAGTTTTTTTTATGTAGCCTGGCTATTCCTAACCTGTTCCTATCACTCTGACAGTATGTCTTCAAATGAACATTATTTGCATCCAGACAGCAATGTGTGATTTTAATTGTGTTTCTTAATATAATGAAACCACCTACATCCTTAGCCGAGGGGAGTCAGGGGAAAAGCCTATTTTGCCCTCCCCCCCTTTCCATGTGGCACATGTGCTGGTTGGTTGCTTATACTGTGCATACACCTATAGACACTCGATAATTGACTAATAATAGACAGTGCTAAGTGCTGATCATAAACAATTAGTCAGTGTCAGCAGCTGCAAATTAGGGAACTATATTCAGACTTAATAAGATTTGCAACTATATGCATGCAGTGTGCGTTAAGTGGTGTTTTTTATCGATCTGCGTATACGCAAGACGTACGTACGTGGGAGAATATGTAATATGGTTTGGGGGTGGCATTTCATTTGTACAATATGTGCTGGGTTCTGCGTGTGCGTTCGCACAGCGATACACATAGAGAAGTTAAGGTAGGCCTATGGATGCGGATGTCCATCAGAGGAAAGTGTAATGGGAGTGCACTTTCCACATAACTTTTGCTATTCTGTGCGTTCTTAAAGCACTTAACTCTGTACTGTGCACAGCTGAGTGTGGTTTAAAACCCACTTCAGGTGACAATCGCTTCTACAACTTTATAGAGCCACGGCTTCCATCCTACACCATATTATTAGTGTGCCACAACTCTGTATATGATTCTTCAAGAAAGTAGAAGCGGTGGAGGTCGTCTGGAGCCGCTATCTGTAAGTATGGATAGCGGTTCCAGGCAACACCTGTTGCTACTACTCCCCAGCAGCATCCTACACAGCACACTGATATGCAGTAGACAGGACAACTCTTTAACTGAAGCGGGTGTGTACTTATCCAAGCATTGGGCCTGGGGAGTGAGCACCAGTTTAAATGCCCTAGGGGTAGCACTATACTAATCAACCAGTCATTCTATGCATGAAGCTTACCAATGGAAAAGAAGTCTAAGATAAGCAAAAACAAAACTTGCCAAACAATAGATAAATGTTTTTCCTGCACTACAAGCAAACAATGCAGCCTCCATTGCTAACGGTAATCACCACACCCAAAAACAGAACATCCACAAGACAGTTGAAAAGGCACGGGCTGGAGTAAAGTTTCTGTTCACTGCAGGTCTATAGCTTTTACAGGTGATAATATTATGAGTGACTCACAATTAGATCATTTGTTTGATAATATGTAATAATCTTCAATGTTATTCTCAGATTCTGTTCTGAACAAAGTTTTTGTTTAGTGTCCATCTGATGTATACTTTGTAGATATGAACTGAAGTCTCCTACCGATAGCGGATTTCAGTGCATTCTACAATAAAAAGAATGAGACAATAAAATATGTAGTGTAATATGTTATAGAATCTAAATAAGTTATTCTTTGGATAATTCAGACTTGTACCACATTTTCATGCAGTCTGACAATTATGTCTGACAGCAAATAAGGCTTTGTTTATGAACTGTCCTGGAGCATGCACCAGAAATCTCCAATTAAGGGTCCCTTGTAATAGGCCACTACTGTATTTCCGGCGGTTCCACTCAGAAAACAATTAAGAACCAGAAAACGTCATAGTGTAATAAGACAATTCACTTGAATTATTATATTTTAAAAAAATGAAAACAAATTAAATAGTTTATTTTTGAGGTCTGAATTGAAATGTTATCTGGTTATCAGTCTGACAGTTAAACAGACTTTGAATCTTTTTGTTACCAGAATATCATAGCCAGTTCACTGAAGAGTTGACTGGAAGTCCAAATTCAAGAGTCCACAAACCATTAAGGTTTCAACATGTTTCAGTCATTAAGATCTCTCTCAAGACAATGTGTATTGTGAATACAGGTACTTCTACTTGGTTGGTCATCATTGCTTATTCATCATCTGTTTATACATTACCCATACAAAACCTTCCTTAGTAATATATTGTATACTTATTCATATTTTTTTTTTGTTTTTGGCCCCAAAAATACCCCAGGATATAATTAGTATAAATATTATTGAAAACACACTTAGGGCCAAATTTACTAAACTGCAGGAATGGAAAAGTAAAGATGTTGCCCATAGCAACTAATCAGATTCTAGCTAACATTTACTATTATGTAATAGGAAAGTAAGAGCTAGAATCTGATTGGCTGCTATGGGCAACAACTCCATCTTTCCTTTCCCACAGCTTATTAAATCTAGCCCTTAGAGTGTTAAAGGCCAACAACATATATCCATTCAGAGCAAAGAAACTTATATCTATATCTAACATCTGTGTGTGTGAGTGTGTGTGTGTGAGAGAGAGAGAGAGATGATCTCCAGTAAACATCCATGCTTCATATATGCATATTTCAAACCAGATAAAGCCTAGCACGCTACTGAAAAGAAAAGTAGACATGTTGCTCAAAGCAACCAATCAGATTCTAGAAACAATGGCACGTATTCACACCTGCTCTCTGTTCTCTGTTATCTGCTTTTTAGGTGCATATGTTTAGGAAATGACCTATTCTGCATGTTCGTGTGTGTGTGTGAGAGAGAGAGAGAGAGAGAGAGAGAGAGAGAGAGAGATTCATTTACACACACACACACGTTTAACAAATATATTTAAATAAAAACCTAAAAATAAAACAAAAAACATAATAACATTAATGAGAAAACAAACATATTAAAAATGAGACACACAATCCTCAATATAATTGTGTCAATAAAAAGGAGCACAAGCATTAATTGAACACAGCCAGCAGCTGTGAAGCATGGTGCACACTACAACAGCTAGATATGCGGATGTAAACTTAAGAGTGGTAGGGCGCATCTTCATGGATCTGTCTTAAGTGCTGGGGTATGCCTATACTATACTATATTAGAAGCCCGCGCTCTGCTTATTTGCATGATGGTTTATGCAGATGTTCCAAAGAAACTTCCAAAGAATGAATCACTATTAAATACACGCTTGTTGCTGTGAATCAGTTGGATGTGTATTACAAGCGTAGTTTTGTGTTCTGGGCATGCGTGGTTGTTTGGTCCTTAAAAATATGCATGTAAAACGAAGATTTTCTTCGCTGTGAATCAGGACAAAAATGAGTAAAAATTTAGATATATTTTTTTTTAAATATTATTTATAAAGGAATAATCATAAAAGTAAAGTCACTGATATACAATTTAATTCAATCATTAGTGAAGGTCATGTATTAAATATTAGAAACAATGTATTATTTTTTATGATATAGTCATATTAAAATAGAAATTATTTATTTTATTATTAAATTCAGCTCACAATTAATTAACAAAATAAAAATATATTATTGGAAGTTATTACTTTGAGATAGGAAAGTAATTCAGAAAATACGCAGTAAGTGTAAATTGAACGGATACATAATTGATAGACCTTTGAAGTGGATATGCAGTGACCATGGTAAATTGTACAGGCTTTAAAGAACTGAACATGAATGGTTCGAGTTAACAAAACTACAGTGTAAATTAATGTAATCTAATATATTATCCTGAAAATAGCACACAAGTACCACTTAATCCTTCTTCATGGTGCTTTATGCAAAATCTGTACGTACACGATTTAATTCTGACTCACACATTGAAAATAAAGCAAAGTGTTTGGGAAATCCCCATGCAAATAAAGAGTTTTAAGAGAAACAACATGACAAAAATAAAATAATAACATGAAATAGCAGTTATCCCTTTGTTTATCATCACATACATTGCAATAAACAGTGTTGATCCAGTATGAAAGTGACAGCAAAAATATGTGGAATTTTACACCTGGGCTAGTCATGCTACAATCTGAGGAAACAGATAGTTCTTATTTGACAATAGCATACCCTTGCAACTCTGATTTGGTATAATTTGAGATAAGTACACCTTTGAAACATGTGAAATGGAATAATATAGGAAAATAGAGAAACATATTTCAAAGTATCTTAGTTTTTAGAAATTTAAATTGCCTTATTTTGTGTGGTGTTTACTGTTGCTATTTTTAACACTATTAAACACATCACAATAAAACCTTAATTTTTAAGAAAATTAGCTAAAAATGTAACCTTTAAAAATTGTATAATAATAATAATAATAATAAGCAAAATGCTTGCACATGCAGCAATGCATTTACATTTGTAAAAATCATAAAAGATCATTGAAGACCTATAGGACTGGGTGTAGGGGTTGTATTAAAGAAAATTCTCCTTGGTCAGGCAGCTACACAGTTACACAGAACTGGTGCATGATTTCTAGAGGAAACAGAGTTAAGCCAACACTGGGAAACTAAGGTAGTAGTTACACACAGGTGGAGATCTGCAATGGTGCAGGGAAAGGGGGAGTGGCTTCACGGCGCAGGCAGATGGGCCAAGTTAAAACGGGACCCAATGTCTGCCGCACAGGAGAAATCTCACAGAGCTGGAAACACTATGATATGGGTCTGAGAATGGCACATACTATAATATAAGGTGATATTATATGGGTCTGAGAATGACACATACTATAATGGGATATATTATGGGTCTGGGAATGACACATACAATAAAATAAGGAGATATAATATGGGTCTGAGAATGGCACATACTATAATATAAGGTGATATTATATGGGTCTGAGAATGACACATACTATAATGGGATATATTATGGGTCTGGGAATGACACATACAATAAAATAAGGAGATATAATATGGGTCTGAGAATGGCACATACTATAATATAATGGGATATATTATGGGTCTGGAAATGGCACATACTATAATAGAATGAGATATTTTATGGGTTTGGGATTGGCAAATACTATAATATAATGGGAAATATTATGGGTCTGGGAATGGCACATACTCTAATATAATGGGTCTGGAAATGGCACATACTATAATATAAATAGGATATCATAGGGGTTTGGGAAGAGCATACATATTGCCACATACAGTATACTTTATGTATGTCTAGAGCCCTATTATAGTCCACATGTATTACACACATTGGAAACCCCCCTTTCTAAATAAAGCGTTTGACACTGAGTGGTACATTATAACTATTTTATACCTTTTTGTAAAGGCATATGGATAACTATTGCATATGAATAACCTATTGAGGATATAATTGGGACTTACATTAGTAAGATAAACATTTCTTTTAGGAAGCTCTTATAATGCTTATTAGCAAATATATGTAATACATTAATAGAACATTTTAAACACTTTCAATATTGTAATAATGTTATGCAATATTTTGTTAAAAACAAGTTTGTAAAAAAAAACACACTGTTAAATAACTTTTGTTACAGGTTCATACAGTAATTCAGTATCTGGTAAGGGGAAATCCAAGACAATGCACCAAAAATGTCAAGACATTTGTCTGGCAATAAATGTGGTCATATGCTTCTAAATTGGAAAAAAGTGTATTATAGTATAGTTTGGAAAATACCTCAAATAATGGATTTTAGGTATATCCACAATTAGGTCTTAGATGTATATATAACTGTACTATACTATAACTGGACTATATTTAGGGCTAGAGAAAAAACACATTCAGAGTTCATTAAATAAGAAAAAACCAGGTAGAAAGTTGAACATTTACAAAACTATGTTATATTTCAGTAGGTGTCAAATAAATGTTATTCCTTAATGCATGGTGACACCCCTGAAATCTACATGGTTTAGCCCAGGTGCAGCTTTCCTCTCTTATTTTTAATCTCTGAACCAGGGCTGCACAGTCTCTATGACAATATCTCCCTTTTAAATGTTTATTAAAAATCAATGAATGAATCAATGAATCAAGCTCCTTTTTTTATACTGTTGTAAAGAGGGTCTTGAACAGTCCAGAATAGACTTTTCCAATTCCTGTTCCTGCTTTTGGGAAGGTCTGACAATAGATGATACTTTGAAAAAGATAGATTGAGAATTTGTAGCTCAACCTTATTTTAGGAATATGTGAAAATATAAAACTTGTAAATCTAGTACCTGATCCTGACAGGTCTGGTGGTACCACTAGGCAGATTTAGGGAGCTGTCTAGGGTTTTGGGTCTGAAGAAGGTGTCTTATAGGTGCTCAGGCTTCCTAACACTGCAGACCACTGTGGAACACACAAGCCACAGCTTTGCTAATCCCCTGCAGCTTCGCTTACTGCCTGGAATATGACAGGTGAGCAATGGCTCTGTAGATATTCTGTTCCTTTGAAGCAGTACAAGTAGACAATGCAATGGGTGGCTGGGGGAAGGGAGGAAGGGGCAACAGGCTGAAGCTTTGCTAGGGTGTTCAGAGACCTAGCACTGTCCCTGGATCCAGAGCTGCAGCTTACACAAGAACAAGTTCCTAAGCAATCACAAAGTGATTGATCTGCCTGTGATCATACCCATGTGCTAGTGTAAATAGGTGTTCCACTATATAGAATTAAGATTCAGTGAAGCTGCATGTTGATTACCAGTCATTTTTCTGTATTCTACTTTTACTTGCCGTCACACTGATAATGACATTATCTACCTTCTTTTCAAGCAGTACCTGTGTTACCTGGGGTGTTTCCCTCTGGGGAATATCTCAGGATATTTCTTGGGATACTAATCCATCTAACTGGTTTCTAGCCTGTCCTAAGCCTTTACCACCATCCCCACTGTGTGGTGTGGTTTCCTGGGTTCTGATATACATTGTGCAGGTGTGAATACATTTACTTCAGGTTACTATAGAGGGTTATCACTGTGGTTTGCGGCCTGTTAGTTGCCTGCAGACCAGTCTGCCCCACCTTCAGTAAACAGATCAGACTCCAAGTAAGATTCTGCATCCTGGTGAGTTATGCAGATATCTTTTTATTATTTTTACAAATATCCGCACATTACTTTAAAATCCTCATTATGGGTCAGATTTACTAAGCAGCGGGAAAGGAAAAGTGGAGATGTTGCCCATAGCAGCCAATCATACCCATGTGCTTTCCTAAGCAATCACAAAGTGATTGATCTGCCTGTGATCATACCCATGTGCTAGTGTAAATAGGTGTTCCACTATATAGAATTAAGATTCAGTGAAGCTGCATGTTGATTACCAGTCATTTTTCTGTATTCTACTTTTACTTGCCGTCACACTGATGATGACATTATGTGCCTTCTTTTCTAGCTGTACCTGTGTTACCTGGGGTGTTTCCCTCTGGGGAATACCTCAGGATATTTCTTGGGATACTAATCTATCTAACTGGTTTCTAGCCTGTCCTAAGCCTTTACCACCATCCCCACTGTGTGGTGTGGTGTGGTTTCCTGGGTTCGGATATACATTGTGCAGGTGTGAATACATTTACTTCTCTACTGTAAGAGCCCGCTTGATCAGGTTACTATAGAGGGTTTTTACTGTGGTTTTGCGGCCTGTTAGGTGCCTGCAGACCAGTCTGCCCCACCTTCAGTAAACAGATCAGACTCCAAGTAAGATTCTGCATCCTGGTGAGTTATCTTCAAAATAGCTTCTTTCTGAAATCCTCAGCCAGAACTGGTGTAACTGCCTGACTGAGGAGATCTATTTTCAATAAAAAAAAAGCCCCTATACATAGTTAAGTTAAATATCTTTTTATTATTTTTACAAATATCCACACATTGCTTTAAAATCCTCATTATGGGTCAGATTTACTAAGCAGCATGAAAGGAAAAGTGGAGATGTTGCCCATAGCAGCCAATCAGATTCTAGCTGACATTTTCTAGTTTGTAATATGACAGTGAGAGCTAGAATCTGGGCAGGGATCTGCTGGTGGAAATCAATGAGGATCAGCCATTATATCCCTGCTCATGGTGCGCTCGGATCATTGACGGAAGTCTGGATCCAGATAGATAATATTGATACAGAGAGTGTTTTGGTACTTAGCAACAGTGGAATGTTTATTATTGTATTATTGTTTTCCACCACAGATGACCAAAAAAAATGCTATATAACAATTAACTAAAAGTGTTTAAATGGTTACGGTAGCTGAATGATAAAAGACTAGGCTATTAACACAGTCATTCAGGTGTGTAGATTTCAATATACCCCAAAATGCTAGCTAACAGCCACCTGAGAATTCAAAACCTTCTCTTTTTACAGCACTGACATGTACTTATTGATTACAACTCACTTTCCCCAGAAGGTCTTAACTTTCAATATTCTTCATTTATATATTGCATTTTACTTGTTTATTTGAACTGCCAGAGGCTTAAAATGAACTAAAATATTTAATTAGATATAAGTTTAAACACAGGAGAGCTGAGAGTGATCTAGATTGAAGACATTTTATAGAAGCAGTTCAAGGTAAGACATCACATTTAAATACTGTCTGAAATGTTTTATATATGAATTACTTGCAAAATAATCTCAATTTCAAAATATTTCATTTTCTTTGTTTCAATAAAAAAGGAGAAAAAGTGACTTCCTCATGCTAGAAAAAGGGGTTCATTTTCCATTGATTTATTTTTTTAATCTGATATATAATGTAGCATATTTCTTATTTAAAACTGATGTCTTGTCTACTAACTTTCAGTATATAGTCTAACATTAGCTCCAGTTTGTACTACAATGATGTGCTAACTGTTAATTTCTTCTACACAGTAGTATTTATAATTTATTGTAGTAAATGTCATAATAACAACTGCTACTACTACTAGTACTCCTGGACAATAAATTATTATTATTATTATTATTATTATTATTATTATTATTACTACATATGTGTTAAAAGTAAAGGGAAATTTAAGGTACAAATGAAAATGATTTATCAGTTAATGTTTGATGTTTCATCTAAGTTGCAAGTCTCTAGCTAACAACTCAACCCAGCACAAATTCAGAACGCTTTGAATTTTAAACATGAAACTTTATATGAAGATATCAAGAATAAAAATTTTCAAGCATTCTCACAAAAGCAAAACAGTAAATATTTGTAAGAGTATATTGTGTTTCTGGTTAGGCTGCATGAACTTTACTCCTGTCGGTTTCTGGAAAAGAGATCCTTTTAAACTATTGTGCCTTGTGGTTGTAGGCTGAGCTGATAACAGTATATCATTGAAAGGTTTGGAGGCAATAAAACAAGTGTGCCTTTTAGATAAAGGCTCCCAAGTCATAAGCATGATGGAAGAATGCTTCAAGAGACACTGCTCCCATCTTCTCCATAATGCAGGCCTACTGGTTTGCCGTTAAATTGTGGGGGCAATCCCTTGGACAGAAGGGAAGTCTTGTGGTAGCCTCTGCCAGCCTGAAACACAGACCGGTGTAGATGAGTATGAATGTGTTACACAATCTGGGTAATGCGCTCAGCCAACTGAAGAGAAAGTGAAAGTAGAAAGAATAGTTCAACAGGCCTTGCAGTCAGTGGTTCAGCAAAGATTTTGCAAGGTGGTGGCACCATTGTGATGGACATCCACACATAAGATGAAGAGAGTGAGTGAGTGGAGAGAAGTGCAGAAAGACACCTTTGACCTGATACAGATCCTCATCTCTGCCCAGGGGCAGACAAAAGTCTTCAAGGGCTGGTGGCGATGATGCAAAAAAAGACACAAATGACTTATTGTATATGACAGCAGGAGCCTTACAGCTTACCAAGTGCTGGGATGTGGACTACTATGAAGTCAACTTCATATTGTTTCATCAAGTACTCAAGGATTGAGATGGCTAGACAACAACTTAACATTGCAGTATGCTCTAGCCATTCTTGCTTGAAGTGTTGACACCAGAACCAGCCCCCCTAACCCATGAGGTGTTTGCAGAAAAAGAGAGGTGGTTCCATCAAAGCCCAGGGGTAGTGATGGATGCCTGAGTGTAGAAGGAGGAATATACCATGTTTACAATGTCAAGGATGTCGCAACAGACAAACTTTGGATGGCCCAAAGCCAGGTATATGGACCCAAGCTATTTGTGGCTTTCTGGATCTCTAATTTAAAGACATTAGCACACATTATACACTATTCCTGAAAAAGACCAATAAAAATGTTTACTGAAAGGGTGAAATATATTGGTTTATATTACCAAGGTCTTTCTTTCTTTTACCACACTGATTGATGGGTGTGGGTCCCCGCTAAGAATGGTGATAGAGCTCTATTGCGATACAGCCATTTTCTCCCAGCCAGTTTCAAACTGGCTGGGATATCTATTGCTTATGCCTCGATGAGGCATAGCAACGATCCCCGGAGCACTGAACATGGTGCTCCGAAAAGTAAGTGCAAAAACTACCATACCCTAAGCCTAACCCTCCCTTCCCTGCAGCCTGACCCTAATACTTCCTTCTGTATAGCCTAACCCTAAGACCTTCCTCCCTGCAGCCTGACCCCAACCCTCCCCTTCTATGGCCCTAACCCTAAGATCCCCCTCCCCACAGCCTGATCCTAAACACCCCCTTCCTAACACTAAAAGTTCCCAGATAGGTTACTCACCTCTCCGGAACTGTCAGCGGCAGGTGCATCGCGTCCTCTGTGAAAAGGAATGGGTGAGTATGCCGATCGACACACTCATCCATATATAATAATTTTTTTTTAAAGGGCCCCTATTCCAAATAGAGACAGACGAAAAGTGACTTTCAGCTGTCTCTATTTCAGAAAGAGGCCCATAGTTGTGGGGATTGCAACCACTGATGGATATAGCCACTTACTGAAAAATACGTAACTTTAAATGTTCATTGTCACCACAAACCACCCAGCCTATACTGAATGGGGTGCTGTAAGTGTAAACTCTTAGTATGCTTAAGAAGAGGACCACATATATTTAAGCAAGTTAAACACAATTGCTGAGCACAGAACATACACAGTGGCAGCAGCTAAATTAAGAGCATCACACGTGTAGAAAATCCCTAAATGATACTTTATCCTGCAAGTAAGGTGAAGGTCAGTTACTCTAGTGTTTCTTTTGTGTTTATGCCTGTGGACTCCAGGTATAAATTGTACTTTTCAATCCATCAACGTTTGCAAAGCATACATTTTATTTAATATTTCTTTGAAAAGATAGAAACACTGCACTGTTTTGAATTCTCTAAACTCCTGTCTGCATCACAGTTCATTAAAGCAATGTAGACATGGATTTTACTATAAATCTTTCTAGCTATAGTTCTAACATTAAGACATCTTCTTTATTGTTTATGTGCCCTGGAAAATATCTCACTGTGGCCTGGATTCATAAATAGGAAAACCAGCAGACCTCAGATCCGCCCAGTACCATTATATCACCAATGAAGAGCAGCTGACCAGTGCTGTGCTCTGTTCAGATCTGAGATTGCATTGGAGGTGGGCATAACCATCTAAATAGACAGTAAAGTATTGGCTAATCCCTTACGCATGATGCAGTATTCTGCACGGAAGGGTTTCATATGTGCGGGGCTGTGGATCAGCAATTCTACGAAAGCCTGTGCAGCAGAGGGTACTGCATGGAAAGGACCCTTAACCTATGACTCCAGTCCTTTGTTATTATACATTGGGTCGCGTTGTCAATCCCCGCTAAGAAACTCTATTTTCCAAAATTGGGACATTCGAAAGTTCCTATTTTTTTTATGAATGGGTGAGTATGCTGTTCGGCATGCTTCACCCATTCACTTTCGCACTTACCGATATCCTTCCGCCGCACCTCCGCCGCTGCTATCGCCAGACCAGGAAGAGGTGAGTAAACTATCTATGCGGGGTAGGGAAGGATGGAAAAACATATATAAAAAGCACATAAGAACAAACTACGGGAATTAGGACATAAGAAGACTGCGGCAGCGGTGGTGTTAGTATCTATGTGTCTCGCTACACATATCCACTTTACGAAAAATGCGACAATAAACAACTAAGGAATAGATGCCAGCAGTACTATGAATTAGAAATAAGTAGAAAAGTACAAATTTTGGACATGAATATAAGCAAACAATTAACGGGATTCAGAGTCTCAAACAAGATCAAACATAAGCGTGATCACATAATCATGGCAAATGAAATACATAATTGGTGCTTGAAAATCTCTAAAATCAATGTTCAATTGGTACTATAAACGAACACTTACATACATGTATAGAAAAATATAAAAATATAGACGTGTAAAAAGTACACTACGGGAATCGAGACATGAGAAGACTGCGGCAGTGGTGGTGTTAGTATCTATGGGCCTGATCCAGACCTACGCCGATGCTCTGTGCTTACTAAAGCACAGCGTATCGGCATCCAATCTCCCCGAAACTCCCCCTGTGCGGGCGTATTTCCCATTGCTTATGCCGGTTGAAGGCTACCCTAACTTCAGCCGGCGTAAGCTATGGGTAATTCGCTCGCACACGAGCGTACTACCGCTTAGCCCTCCCTCCCTCATTATATTACTTCCCCCCGCCCACCTTCACTAACATTAACGAAGGGACACTAGGGGGACGCCCCCTCAAGCGTCCCTACGCTGTTCCTACGGACGCCCGGGCGACGGCGGGCGTAGGTCTGGATCAGGCCCTTTGTGACAGCAGTTTTGAAGTTTTGCTATGCTTCCTTTCTATCTTACAACCTCTTCCTTTAACATCTTTTGGATACATTTTTAGTTCATTTCTATAGATTTGTGGGTAACCTTGTATTCCAAGATACAGCTTCTGTGAGAAGGAGATTAGAAGATTATCTTTTTACTAATAAAGCAGAAGCATAGTTTTGTTTCTTCTATTTGATATGATTTAATTGTGAATGCAGCCTAGGGACTGGATCAAGATGTTTCCCCTGAAAATAGTGAAACAGCAAGGATTCACTATCCTTGGGGTGGCCTAGCTTGAATCATTTAAATTGTGGTGCGACAGTAAGCCAATAAGGGCTTGGTGCACAATTCTATCAGCGCGCAGCAGTCTTTAAAAAACCTCTGCACGTCAACACAAAGAAGAGAATAACAGAGGTAATACCGATGAAGAGGCTGGACAAGCTAACAGAAGACAAAGTGGAGTGTGGTAGAAGATGGCGGCATTGATTGTCATGAGAGTTGACTCCAGTGGCACTTAAAAATAAGTGTAGGTCTGCTGTAAAAACAGACCTTATTTGAAAAGGCTGATTTGCGAAGTGACTCTCAAATTGATTGCTTCTGCCTCGAGAAGGAGAAGCAATTAATTCACTGAGGAACGAAGGGCCGGATTCACATTTAAGAAGCAGTCGTTTCTTAGGTGTGTATCTTTAGTAAAGGACCTACTGCGCATGCGTAGTAGGTCCTTTACACAATCTATGTACCAGTTCGGTACGTAGATTTCCTCCAGTCGTTCTTGAAAGACCACCCGGAGTATTTTAGGTAAAAAGAGGAGGCATAATACTGCCTTGGGGAGGGTTTGGGAAAAAGTGGGAGGGAAGAGGTATTTAGATTAGTTGGGGAGGGCGGGGGGAGGCGGTTAGTGGCAATGTCCGTGCGGACATTGCACGGATAATTAAGGTAGCCCTATGGCACTTGTAAGTGCCATAAGGTACCTAAAAAGAGGAGCGGGATGGGGGCAGGACGGGTGAGTTAGGTGCGGGTGTGTCCGCACCTAACTCACACCGGATCTGTGAATCCGTTCCCAAGTCTCTACACCGAATGGTAAATATTTATCCTACCCTAACCCTTACCCTAACACCCCCTTTCCATTACCCTAACCCTCTTCTCCCAGCAGCCTGACCCTAAAACTCACTTCCCTGCAGTCTAATCCAAAGAGTCCCCTTCCTGCAGCTTGACTCTAAGACTTTCCTCCTCGCAGCCTAACCCTAAGACTTCCCTCCCTGCAGCATAACCATAAAACTCCACATAAAGTCCTACTCACCTGTTCGGTCAGTGTGGCGGGTCTGCAGCAGTGCAACAGGTCTGTGGCAGCTTTTCCTAATGAATGATTGGGTAAGTATGCTGATCGACATTAACCATTAACCAGTCATATAAAAATGTTCTAAATAGCTCCGTCCTCCAGCGTCCCTACGCTCACGTTAGTGCTGGTGGGTGGGGGGAGGTAAGTAAATGAGGGAAGGGGGGCGTGCTAAGCGGCCATACGCTCCTGTGCGAGCGTATGGCCCCTTCCTTACGCCGGCTGAAGTTAGGGTAGCCTTCAGCCTGCGTAAGGGAGAGTTAATACGCTCCTACAAGGGGGAGTGTCGGGCCAGAGCAGCGATGTTACGCTGAGTGCTACAGCGCTCAGTGTAACATCGTAGCTATGGATCAGGCCCAAAGTCCTACTCACCTGTTCGGTCAGTGTGGCGGGTCTGCAGCAGTGCAACAGGTCTGTGGCAGCTTTTCCTAATGAATGATTGGGTAAGTATGCTGATCGACATTAACCATTAACCAGTCATATAAAAATGTTCTAAATAGCTCTATTTATATCTCTTATAAAAGAGACAGCTGATAATTAGTTTTCAACTGTCTCTATTTTGGAAAAATCACTCTCAGTATGGAGATTGCATCCCATAAAAAATATGGTGGCTTTCAGAGGGAACATCAGAGATGGTAATGCGGGTCAATGGAAAGGCTGACATCAAGGTCGGAACTAAGTATTTCAAAAAGTGGTGATTGATTGGACTGTGGGATGGAGAAGGGAACACCTAGACAACTAGTTGTACTAGTGCCCCCAGAAACCCCTAGGAAAAGAGCAGGACATAATTAAACCCTGATTTCAAGGATTTGGCTTAAGTGGTGGAATCACCATTTGGCTTTTTCACTCCCCCATTTTCACTATCAACCTGCTTGCCTTCTTTGGAGGTTTAAGAATTAACACCAGAATGTCACTATATTTTGTGTAATACCTGGGTTAATCAGGGACCTTGGGCCTGATCCAGACTTCCGCCGTAAATACGGCGGGCAGATGCGTAAGATCGGCACAGATGTTGCCCAGCGTAGTTAGGGAAACTGCTATTGTTCTTTTTTTTTTTTTTGTGTGCAAGCTTGGTGTTTTTCAGTTGCTACATTGTACAGTTTCTAGGTCGCAGGTTTAATCATGAAAAATTGCTACCTCAGCGTTTTCTTGGTGCGGTAAGCATTTGTTTTTGGCTATACTGTATTTTTTTTTTTCAATAAAGCTTGTTAACTACATAGCCGTTCTATTTATCAAGTACAGTGTTATTAAAAAAAAAAAAGAAATATGTGAACAAAAAATTAGAACCACTTTACATGATGTTACTTGTTTATCCGGAACAAAAAAGTTACAGTCAAAAAGATTAATTAAAAATCAATTGATATGAACAATGATACAATTTAGAAAAGACAGGTACCTTTACAATATGTTTCACCTTTGCTAGACAACAGAATATTGAAGAAATTGAAATTTGTGGCTATTTTGAATGTGCCAAATGTCCCATGACTTGAGGCATGACGCATCAGGCATATTAATGATGGATCCCCCATCAGGATATTCATATAAAACTAACTTATTTAGGATAGGGAAGGTAAACATTATCATTCAATAAATAATAAATTACAAAACAAATACAAATGTGCCGCAGAATTAAAACTAGCTGTATTATTTTTATTGGTAACACTTAACTGTAAATCAACAGGCTACATTTTCCCCAAGTTTAACATAAATGTATTATATGAATAGTACAAAACTTACTTATAACTGGAAATCTCTAAGACTATGCTTTATATGCAATGAGTCTTTTCTTGGCATGAAAAAAAAATCAAGGAGAAAGTCTGACATTTAGTTTCATTGTACCCCTGCCACACATAAAGATACAAAAGAGTGTTGTCAAGCTTTATTTAGTGTTATCTTTCCCTTTTGAATATACCAGGAGAAATTTTTTTTTGAATTCATAGAATTTCAGATCAGCTGAACATTTGGTCTGTTTTCAGATAGAGGTTATATTTGAAGGGTATCGAAGAGCTAAATTCAGATTTGTAAATATCTATCTATCTCTCTATCTATCTATCTATCTATCTATCTATCTATCTATCTACTATCTATCTATCTATCTATCTATCTATCTATCTATCTATCTATCTATCTATTTATCTATCATTAAATATTTTAATACCATATTGTGAGGCCATTATTTGGATAGAATGTACAAGGTCATCCATAAGCGTGGAAACACATTTCCAAAACGGAAATGAGTAAGGAAATATTAATCAAGTGTCTACACATATGATAAACTTTTTAGGGTACATGGCCAGTAAAGTGAAAGTCTTGTATGCAACTTTTTTACATGGGAAAATAGTTATGTGACATATCAAACGGATGCAGAATTTCATATGAAAATAGTGTTTGTTTTAAAGTAACTTTATTAAATCGTGAGTTTTAACATAAAGTTGGGATATGTTCAAACTATGTCCACTATGTTGCAACAATGGACTGAGAGAGAGATGGATAAAGGATAAGACAAATCAAATTAACAAAAATAAAATCAAAAGGCTTTGCCACCTCAAGACTGATCTTAAGAGGCCTAAATATAAGTCTGGACATATAGAGAATAATGTAAAACTCCTGTTCCCCTTTGAAATTTCCTTAATTTTTCCTTAATTTTTTCCCAACCTCTTTTCCCAACCTCTTTCTTCAGTAACCAATCAACAGTCTGTTTTTGACATATGTCTTACCACTGATCACATTTAAGCTACCCAATTACTGTAATTGTTCTGGAGGACATAAATACACATAAATACATTAGAGACTGTGCAAAGAAGAGCAACTAAAATGGTCCATGGCCTTTGTAACAAATCATACGAAAGGCTAGAGGAACTAAACATGTATAGCTTGGAGCAGAAAAGCAGAGGGGGGACATGATAGCAGCTTTCAAATACATCAAGGGTTGTGACCAGCTAGAGGAGGGTACCATTTTTCAAAAGAAAAGGTGTAATAGAACACGAGGGCATGAATATAAACTGGAGGGTGGTAGATTCAAAGGAAATGTGCAGAAAAATTACTTCACTGAAAGGGTGATAGATAAATGGAATATTCTCCCATATGAGGTGGTTGAGGCCAATACAGTAGAACAATTTAAACATGCCTGGGATAAATATAAGGGTATCCTAAATTG
>WWET01000676.1:414693-428995 GCA_011038615.1 Limnodynastes dumerilii | reverse complement strand
TTTGAATATGGTTCATAGTCCCAGAGTCCTTTAATTGTTCCATGATACTCCCTTAGAACTCTGAATTCCCCCTCACACTGTTTTCTGAGGATCCAAGTTAATGACCTAGTTCTCTTAGAGCACCCCGTCTAGAGTTGCCCTGACCACTTAGCCCCACTCAATTATCTACAGACTCTTACAGTCTCTACAACCCAATTTACCCAGTGTGATATGTCCCCACACACAAAGTTTGAAAGCTTTTTCTATATACCACCACACTCAGGACTTCTCTTGCATCATGACAATATGCCATTTCACCATTTCTTATTTGTTATCATAGCCATTGGAAGAAATACTTAAGACACCCTATAGGCAACATTGTCAACACCGAGACTATGTCTGACACAACCACAACTGAATGCCCTCCAATTTTTAAAGCACAAAAATAGAAATGTAGTAATGCTATCTGCAAAAACAAAACACATTGAAGGAATATCATCAACAAAAATCCAAAACATAGCGTCTCCAGGCATTTTTACCAATTCCATCAGTGAGATGGAAACCGTTTAATCCCAGATTCATGTGGATTAATCTGGATAATAAAATAAAAATAAAATATATTAAAATCTATAGCTAATCGATCTACCTGATATTGGGACTGTGAAAATTCAACTAATTAATTTGTGACTCTATACCATTAGAAAATGAGATCCCTGCAATACATGTTAGAATTATTAGATTTTAATATTGTGGTATCTCATTGTTTTAGTTATTTACTGTCTTGCTTTATATATTTCCTATTGTTATTGTCTAATTTATTTATTAATTATTAATTAATATTTTAAAATTAAATTCTTTTATTAATTTTTGTTATTGGTAACACCGTCTCTCTTGTGCGCAATGCATGTGTGAGCGCCGATATTATAGTTACTATACTATCTACTTGAATTTATTCTAAAATATGTTGTTTTGTGTTTTTTCGTATGTAAATTTAATTAATTGGAATCTTTTTATTATTTAAAATATTTACCAACGGGATAAAACAACAAATAAAAAAAAATCCCCCCAATTCACACCTGTTCAAATCATATGGATAACGGAAATGACATAAATAAGGTGCTCCCAGGAATGAGAGACACATTCCTTTCTGATGAAACCACTTTCTCACGGTATACTGCATATATGCAAGCCCTGGACAGACGATCCAGACATTTATATATGAAGAACCTCTGCAATTTGTGAACGAAGCACGTATTGGATTGTCGGTATAACGGCATCACCACACTTACCATCAGTGGACTTCACACGTGCAACCTCTCATTGGGCCTGATCCAGCGCTACGAAAATTCGCACGACGGGCGAATGCGAACGTACGCTCGTCGTATCAACCTACACGCCCCTAGCACTCCCATAGTAAAATCCCTGCTTACGGCGGCTATACCCTACACTGGGTACGACCGTCGGCCGTACGAAAATTCGCAGAGAATACGCTGAGAAAATACGCTTAGCACGCCCATACTGTACAATTTAAATGGCTATCCCCGCCTCCCTGTAGTAAAACGGGCGCTCAGCCGACCATCGTAAAAAAAATACGCCCGGCGAGCGAAAAATACGCTAACGATACGCCCGCTATTCGCTCATGACGCGCGGGCGACCGGAACCTGTCATACTGGGCATGCGCATTGCGAATTTTTTGACGAAAATTCGCATACGCTCGTCGTACGCTCGCTTGCGAGCGTTGCTCTGGATCAGGCCCATTGAGAGATAGAGAGAGCCATATTATTGAAAAACATCACCCCTTTGTTTTACTTTTGGAAACCATGGCGAATCATTGGCATCAACAGTGCTGGTAAGAGACAATTGTTCTATATAATTATATATATATATATATATATATATATTCTATGTTGGGCTAACAGCCACATTCAGAACAATTATTGAATGTTTTTCTAATACAAACTGAGACTGTCTTTCTGAATTTTTTGCTTGCAGGATTATATGGACATAATAGTTTTTGATTTATGTGGTTAAGATACTGCAAATCTGTCCAGCTTAACCAAGTATCGATGGTTATCTAATGTCATTTATATTTATATACTAATAATATATTTTATTTTAATAAATTGTTATATCTTTTTATATTTGAACAGATATTATTTATTTAACTATTAGCGCATTCCTATACATTTCTATATTATTCTATTTAACCGGATAATGCAGGAACCGATATCAGGAAAAGCGCTCTAGGAGTTAAATCTCTATACATCACTCAGTATTGAGCGCCTTAGTGGTTTAGATATATTTTGTTCTTTTTTAAACATATCAAGTGAATCTGCCATCACAACCTTCCCTGGCAGTGAATTCCACATCCTGACTGCCCTTACTGTTAAGAACTCTTTCCTTTACTGGTTGTCTAACCTTAGTGAATGACCTTGTGTGCAGTCTTTGGGGTAAAAAGGTCCCATGAACGTTCTCTGTATTGACCCTTGATGTATTTGTATATAGTAATTATAAACACCTCTTTTCTAAAGTAAACATGCCTAAACTGTCCAGCATTTCCTCGTAGCTCAATGACTCCATACCCTTTATTAATTTTGTCACCCTTCTCTGAAGCCTTTCTAGTTCCAAAATGGCTTTTTTATGGAGTGGTGCCCAGAACTGAACTCCGTCTTCGAGATGAGGCCTTACCAATGATTTATATAGTGGCAAAATTACACTGTCTTCCTTTGCATCTATGTCTCTCTTTATGCATGCTAATACTTTATAGACCCTTGCAGCTGCTGCTTGACATTGAGCACTATTGCTAATCATATTACCGATGAACACTCCCAAATCCTTCTCCATTAAAGATTCCCCTAAATTTGGGTAAAAAAAGAAAAGAGTCCACACTTATAGTTCTTTTTGATTCCAATTGTAGATTTCTTCTTTCCTTCCTTTCACAGATCTTTGTCGGTTGTTTCTTCTTTATAACTTTCAACCTTTTGTCTTCACACAGTTTCTAATTCCTTCTCTCTTTCTTTATGGACCTCAATCCTCCAAAGGAAAACAAGAAAAAACTTCTTCGTGTAATATCGTAGGACAATTATATTAACCCAAATTCTATCCTACTTACACAAATTCTATCCCACTCAAACAGAAGGCAAAGAAGACCCTTCATGTAATACTGTTATGCACCAAGGTAAGTATATCACTTAAGGTATCACACTCACATTTCTCTCCTCTTGTTTATACAGCATATATCAACAATTATTTCCTTTTCCTCCCTTCTCTTCTAAGTAGATGGCCCTCAAGTACATGAAAAAGAGAGACTGCCTTTGTGTGATACTGTCACTCACTCTGGTAAGTATGGGCCTGATCCAGACCTACGCCCGCGAGCGTAGCGTATGATCGCCCAGGTGTATAAACTTTCACGCCCATGACACTCCCATTGATTGTACCGACTTACGGCGACTGAACCCTACCCTAACTTTTTCAAGCGTCCGTGCGAATTTTTGTACCGATACGCTGGTCGTACGGGGCTTAGCACGCCCATACTGTACAATTTAAATGGCTATCCCCGCCTCTGTGTAGTAACTCGAGCATCCGGACTATCGTCGTACAAAACACACACCCCTTGGGCGAAAAATACGCTCAAAATACGCTCGCTGTACGCTCATGTCCTTCGGACGACCAGAAGTTGTCATACTGCACATGCGCAGTGCGTTTTTTAGCCCGGTTTTATGCTCCCGAATGGCGTACGATCGCTTGCGAGCGTAGGTCTGGATCAGGCCCTATATCCCCTAAAGTATCACACTCACGTTTTATTTCTCTTGTCAATATAGCATATATTGATCTCCTTTCTCCTTTTTCTCTTTCACCTCTAGATGGATGGCCCTCGAACAAAGAACAGAAAAGCCCTCTCTTTGTGCAGTATAAGGATCACCAGAAAATACATAGACATAAACATCACTACTCACATGTCCCATCTCTTGAATCGTGCATCCAAATGTACTTTTTATGATGTTCTCCTCGGGATTGGTATCCTCTTTCTGTCACCGTCCACTCCACATATAACAGAAGGAACAGCAGATCGTGCTTTACTGTGACACACCACGCACTCCCAATACACAGGTGCACTCACCTTTCTGTTCTCCTGATTCTGACTTTAATAAAGATTTTGATGATCAGGCACTAAATGCCCTTTTTCAAGGATTCCTTGAAAAAGGGCATTTAGTGCCTGAAACGCATTGGATTAGGAGGTTACAGTCTGTCCCCTAGCATTGCGATTGAGCCCTCTTCCCCTTTCCGTTTTCCAGTCAGCGGGCCCATTACTTTCTGGTTAAACAAGCAAGTGTGTTCCAACTCAGATGATAGGTTCAGTGGCAGAGCAGTGGATAAGGTTTCTTATCCCCTTACCCGGGGTTATTAAGGGACTCCCTTGAAGGAGACTTGAAAACCTGGTTTGAGAAAATGTTTTTATTATGTTTTATTATTATTATTAAGAGATTTTTTTGGAAGAACTTTGTCCTTGCCTAGTACATTTATTAGGAACAATTCCCTGGAGCTTGTTTGGGATTCTTTCGTGGAGACGCTACCTCTCTGTCTGAATAAATCCAGCATACGGAGATTCCTGGAAAAGACATACAGAATTACATCACAGACCTTATTCAGAGCCCTATCGGAGAGGATTAATAGTGTGAATATACCTTACCTTTGATATTCTTTGTACCGAACAATATTGACCAAGGCTGTGTCTTCGTCTTTTCTTGTGGGTGCTGGGAGAGGTCGTTTCGGCCTGGAGAGGAGGGTACCAACCATACGGGAACTTCTGGATCAAAGACCCCCCTCAGAGCCCTAACAGAGAGGAAAAATAATGTGAGTATATCTTACCTTAACCGCCACTCTGTGCAAAACGATATTGCCCAAGGCTATGTTGTTGACTTTTCTCGTGCTGCGAAAGGAGAGTGTTCCATCTGGAGAAGAGGAGATCAAAGAGGAAAGATCCCTATGATAAATGGTCCAAAGTATTTATTCTGCAAAGTGACAAGAGGAAAGCAATGTGAGTAGTGGTAGTGCTTTCTACTTTCTGCTTCTCTCTGACGGTATTACACAAGGCGGTGTTTTTCTGTTTTTCCTGAGGATATATGACCTATAAGGAGAAGAGAATTGCGCATTGAGAAAAGAAAAATTGAGAATTGAAGATTGGAAATATTGAAAGACTCTGGTGAACTTTTGTGTATTAGGGCCTGATCCAGAGCAACGCTCGCAAGCGAGCGTACGACGAGCGTATGCGAATTTTCGGAAAAAAATTCGCAATGCGCATTTTTTTTTGCATTATTTCTGGTTCTCCCCTGTATTGATGTTATATTAATATAGGGGTTTTGCTGGTTTAAAGGGTGGATTGGTGTTCCCCTGGGGAGTGGAGGTATTCAGCAGTGAAGGTCGCAGAACTTATATACCCTGTTTAATTCATATAAAATTGTGCTGTTGGTTCCCTTATTTGAATGACATATATTAAGACTTAATAGTAACTCCTATAGCATATTTCACCCATAGATTATAAACAAACCCAAAATAACGAAGCCAAAACTAAAGTGTGTTGCCAATATCAACATATGCCCCAAGTGTGTTGCCAATAGCAGTATATGCCCCAAGATGTTTTCCATACTACCGGGATTGTACTTTTAGTTCCCTTATTTTACCTAACAAAAACTCCTATAACATATTCCATATACTCAGACCTAACATTAACTCCTATGACGTATTTCATCGATAGATTTCAAACAAACCAAAACAAAATTAAAGTGTGTTGCCAATAGAAACATATTCTCCAAGATGCTCACCATAATACTGGGATGAAGTCTAACCTCTAAATCCCATATCTATATTTCTTCCTTATTCTCAAAAATTCCACAGTTCTCAAAATTCCACAGTTTTCAAATAGGGGGCAAATGGGTGCTCATATCAATTAATGGTGCTAATAACTCTCCCTTATCACAGCCAACTAGTGACACTACAAATATAAAATTATAATAAAGTGACTCCAATATCTACAACTCTTCTTGATATGATCCTAAAATATCCATCAGTGTAATCATAAATTCTACCATAGAACTCATAGTGCCAATCTATCGCTCTACCACAGCTGAATAGTACTCCACACAGACTTCATGAGTGAAAAAATTCTTATAATATATATTCAAGTTTACTCCAACTTCAAGACTATTTCTTGAAGTTTGTGTCCTAACTAGAGTGTCATTATAATCCAAAATCTAATAGTGCAATTCCTTAAATAATTAGAGTAAATGGACAATACCCTATTTCATGTGCCAAATTACTACAAAAACCATTTTAATTTGAAAATATTGTTTAAACCTCCGGTGCTAAAGTGTCATATTCATAAATTGCTTCCATTTCCTTTTTAGCTAGTGCTTATTTTTTATCCCCATTTCTTCAGTTGCCTTCAACCCTTGTGTATACCAAAACACTTTCTAATCACCTCAGTATTGCAGCTATGGACTTCTTTAAAATGCTTCGACAGGGGATGGGTGGTATCTCCTCGTCTGATATTCCTTAGGTGCTCACTCCAGCGTTCCCTCAACTTTCTCGATGTTCTTCCTATATACTGGAGTGAGCACCCACATTCAATGACATATACGCAATTCTTACTATCGCATGTCATGAAGTGATAGTTTAGAGAGCAAGCTATCCATTTTTGCAGATGACACTAAACTATGTAAGGTAATAGAATCTGAGCAAGATGTGGCTTCTCTACAAAAGGACTTGAACTGGAGGATTGGGTGGCTAAATAGATGATTAGTTTTAACATAGATAAATGTAAGATTATGCATTTAGGGATCAAAAACAAGCATGCAATCTATAAATTACATTGGGTAACTTTAGGGAAATAAAAATAAAAAGTCACCTATCTGCGCTCCCTTAATACTAGTAGCTGCTGTTCCTTTCTCTAAAGGGTTACACTCAGTTCTTTATAAAAATAAAAAACAAAACCCCTTTCTAATAGTCCCAACCTGTTAATAACATCAACAACTTGGTATATAGATAGTCAATGGGGTAGATCCAGAACTACGTTTGCCGTACGTTTATTCGCGTAGTGTATTTTCGTGCACATAAATTTGTTAAACTTTATTTGCGTAGCGTATTTTCGTGTGTGTAAATTCTATACACTCCCCTCGGCACACCCCTTGAACGTACGTATTTTGTCAAGATATGCTTTCCAAACCCTACCTTAACTTTTGCCAACGTAACCCCAGTCATACGCACACGTACGTATGGGCTAGACGAATTTACGCAGCTAAGCACGCCCATACTGTACACTATAATTACCACCCCCCGCCTTCTCCATGTATTTCAGATGTATTTTGGACACACGTAAAATTGTCACGCCCACACGTAAGTATTTACGTGACACATACGTGAATGGCCCATACGTTCACAATTACGCTACGTTACGGAGCGTATTTTCTATGGTGCGCATGCGCAGTATTTACCAAAGTACGAATTTACGTGTCCGCCATGCGTAAATTCGCTCCGAAGCGTTATTCTGGATCAGGCCCAATATGGGTAAAAAAAGAAAAGAGTACACGCTTACAGTTCTTTTTGATTCACAGTTTTTCTCTTGTTCTTATAGCACATAATTGGGGTATTAAGCTTACTTTCTCAGAAAGCAAAGAGCAAGTTGACTTCCTGGACCTGTCCATTCTAAATCAAGAAGGTACACTGATAACAAGGTCCTACAAAAAACCAACTGACACGAACGCTTTTATACCAAAGGAGAGTAGTTACCACCCAAGATGGCTTGACTCAGTAACAAGGAGCCAATTCACGCGTATCAGGAGAAATTGCTCCCAGAGAGAGGAGTATATGACACAAGGGAAGACCCTGTTGGAGTAATTTAAGAGAAAAGGATATGATATGAAGGAGATTGAAAAAGTGTTTGTGGAAGTTGGGAATAAAGAAAGGAACAAGCTACTTAAAGAGAAAAAAGGAAAGAAGAAAGAAGAAAGAGAAGAAAAAGTGGGACAAACAAGTTCCTTTCATCACCCAATTTAATAAGGAATATAGGCTGATAGAGAGAATAGTTAAAAAACACTGGCACTTACTTACCAATGACAAAGATCTGACGGAAATAATTCAGGAAAGACCAGATTTCATATATAGGAAGGCCGATAACATAAGGAACCATGTTGTGAGGAGCAATGTAACACCACCAACAGGACATCCTAAAATTCTAACCAAAGGGTTCCACAGATGTGGTAACTGTGGAGTGTGTAAGACAATAAGAAATCAAGAGAAAAAATCTGCCCCCTATTGAGCCAGTCTTCATCTGCCGCCCACATATGCCAGTACCTGCCTCCATATCTGCCCCTATTGTTTGCGCCTGCCTCCAAGTCTGCCCCCAAATGAATTGCTAGTGCCAGTCTCCTTATGCCCCCAATTGCCAGCCTCCATCTGCCCCCTATTGCCAGCCTCCATCTGCCCCCTATTAACAATGCCAGCCTTCATCTGCCTCCATATGCCAGTACCTGCCTCTATGTCTGCCCCTAATATCTGTGCTTGTCTCCATGTCTGCCCCCAAATTAATAACCAGCCTCCTTATGCTCCTATTGCCAGTGCCTCCAATTATTTGATGTCCGCCCCCATTGCCAGCCTCTGCCCTCAATTGCCAGTGCCAGACCCTATTAAATTATTTACTTACCTTTGAAGTCTTCCTTCCTGCACGGCCCCGCACATCTTCTCTCTTCCTCTGTCCAGCGGCGTCTGCTCTGCGTCCACGTGACAGAGAACATGACATGTAATACAGGGCTCTAACGGGAGCCCTGTAGGACTAAAACTCCTACAGGGCTCCCGTTGGAGCCCTGTATTAAGTGTCCTGTGCTCTGCAGAATCCTGCTGCGTATAACGCGGCAGGGCTTTAAAAAAAAAAAAAAGAAAGAGAAGAAAATTTGTCCCACGAGTCTGATCTCTCGGGACATGTTCTGGGGCAGGCGGGACAGTGGGACAGTCCCCCGAAAGCGGGACTGTCCCGCTGAAATCGGGACAGTAGCGAGGTATGGCTAAAGCATCAACAGTGAGCTGTAGACTCTGCTCAAGATTTGCAATTCCCTTTATGTTGCAATGATCTGCTTAGTTACCTGGGCTTCCAAAGAGACCAACTGCTCACATTTCTCACAGAGGAATGCAAGATATCATATTTCTGTTGTCTGGTTTTTGGTGCATACCAATGTACTGCATAATTCCAGGGTTGCCGACTTTTAAGAGCTTTCTTCCAGGAGAACCCAGAGGGAAGCCATTGATTTCTGCAAGGGGCGGGGCTTAATGACGTGATTTATGCAAATTGCGTCATTAAGCCCCGTCCCTGTCAATTACTCCTGTGTTCTCTAAAGTTTCAGGGGATGGACGGGGCTTGATGAAATCATCAAGCCCCGCACATCCCTAGTAATGCTAGGGATTACGGAAGTAATTGATGGCTGGTGGGGCTTGCAGGAGATTTGTCGGCTCTCCCGGGATACCAGGAGAACTGCCCAAATCTCGGGAGTCTCCTGAATATTCCAGGAGAGTCGGCAACTCTGCATAATTCTTGACAATCATTGTTGTAAATTAAGGAGTTTTGCAGGTATACTGAGGACTCCTGAAGCAAGCTGTGTGAATCAAGGGTGTGGTTTGCTAGTACAATGCATCAGCATTGGAGCAGAGACAGCAGTCATTTTATGACTGCTGTAAAGAAAAATACAAGTGATCCAGTGATGTGTCAATACTGGAAACCTGCTATGGCAACAGGTAAGATTTTCCACTAACCCAAACCCTCACTCTAACCCTCCCATTCTATTAGCCTTCCCTTAATTCTCCATCTCCTGCAGCCTAATTTTAATCTTCCCCTTCTATTAGCATAACCCTCCATCTTGCGGAGCCTAACCTTAACTCAAATCCTAACTTTAACAATTCATGCCCCGTAGCCTAACCCTAACCTCAAGTCTCCATCTCTCGCTGACTAACCTTAACGTTGCCACAGCCTGCACCGTTCTCTCCCTGGCGTCCATCCCCGTAAGCCACTGCAGCCTGTCCCCAGGTTGTTATAAAGAAAGGATACTTTGGTGAAATAGAACCTCACACTATATGTACCCGTTCCCAGTAAAAAAATAAAAATCTTAATATAAGGCCTTTTTAACTGGCCACTGCATTCTGTGATTCAAGGAACAGGTGTAGATTAGTAATCTTGTTGTGCAGTGGTTGTTGTGGAATGTGTATGACATGTAAATTTGTTCCTATCCATATGTTTTTTATCCTTATATCTCATATTAATATGATGATAAATTGAGGCTCTATGAAAAGTTACTAATCTTAAATGTTCATTATTTTGTATGGAGCTACATGGTTGTGGGTTTTTTTTTTCATTTTCTTTTTCTTTTGATTTTCTCACTCCATAGAGATGCAGAATAGTAAATGACCTTCTGTCGCAATTACTTATGGTTCAGACCCAACTGATTTATTTGCAAGACACATAATGGTAAAATTTCTTAGATCTCTTATACAAAAGACTCTCAAAACAACTATGAGGTGTTTTATAATTCAATATATTCAAGTGCATGTGCTTTACATCACTTTTTATTGTCTCCAAACAAATAAAATATGTAACAACTAAAGTGGGATTTAGAAATCGGAGATTTGTCATTTGAGACTTAAACTTTCACAAGCTAGCTGAAATCGTCAACTGTGATTTCTATCAAAAATTTTTTAGGTCATTTAATAAGCAAAGATAAAAAAAATCCACCACAAATTTATATAGGACCATGTTTTACTATAGCTCCAGGAAAGAAAATCTTGTTTATTTAAATGTTACAGTGGCATTTGTTTTTTTGGACCTTTATTAGAAATAAATTAGCTTTCTTTTGAAAGAACTGGACTTTTTTAAATTTGTAAACGAGACAGTGGTGTGTACCCCTAATACACCTTTCACATCGCCGCCCCGGCACTAACCCGGGTTTTCCACCTGGGGTTTTGCCGTGTTTTTTTGCTGTGTCAAATATACTCCCAGCTTAAAACCCCTTCACATTGTAGCTGTGGCCAGGAAAATTCCCGGGTCAAACCTTTTCACACTGAAGCAGGGTGTTCCCGTGTCTGCCTTGGCAATAAAATGTCAATCATCCAAAATAGATCTTCTAGTGCTGACCAAAATGATGTCATTTAAAGGGGACTTTACTTTTTGCTCACAAAGATGGTGTCAGTAGCGGGTGGAGATTGTAACAGCATTGCTTGCAAAATGGCCGACGAGTTAATACTGTGTAGCCTAGAACTCATTGTTTTTTGTGCTATTTTGCTGTTTCATGCAGCAAATGAGAGCCTGATGCAGCTGCTCAGTGACATTTTAAGAGAAAAAGGCGCGATTTATGTCAGGGAGGGAGAACACTCAATGTCAATATCTGCGCAGGAGGAGAGCTTTTATCACGTCCAGCATTACCTCCATAATGAGATTCAGCACACTCACTAACCGGAGAATGTGGGATAGACACAGCAGCCACGGAGAAGCTTTCTTGTGTACCATGGAAGCTTTTGAGGACGCCCAGTGGATGGCACACATCCGTATGTCACGTGTGACATTTAACTATGTGCTGGACTTTATTATCCCTGTACTTACAAGACAGGCCACTAACTGCAGAACATCCATTTCACCGAGCAGGAGACTAGGCATTGTGTTGTGGAGGTATGCTACGACCTGGCGAAAACCGCACAATCTCTTGTTTGTTTGGTGTGGGGATATCCACTGTGTGCAATCTAGTGCATGAAGTCACAAAGGCATTAATGGAAGCTCTTTACCATCACTTAATTTCCTTAGGACAGCGCCTAGATGACACTATAGCTGTATTCCTGTGGTGTGGATATCCGCAGTGTGCTGGAGTCATAGACGGGACACATATCCCTATCATTGCCCCCGTAGAGAATCCAGCGGATTACTACAACCACAAAGACTTGCATTCGATGATTTTACAGGATGTAGTCGACCACAGCTATTGGTAAGCATAATTTTAAATGTGAGTGTGACTTATGATGTGTATTGTAGATCAATGCTAAATACATTTTATATTCATTTCACAGATGTCTTTATTGGCTGGCCTGGTCATTCCCATGTCGTCAGAGTGTTGGCCACATTGCAGTGGAGAATCAAGATGGATGGTTGTTCCCTAGGGAGGTAAATATACATGTTTTCTGTATTACCATTCCATATAGGGCCTCCTCCCTCCCTCCAGCACACTAACTTCAAGCTGCAACACAAATGTTTTTGTGCAATTTAATTTTTTTTTTATGTATGATACAAACTTTTTAATATTGGACTGGATTTTTTGGATTGGATTTTTTGGATTAGACTGGACTGGATTATATATATGGACTTGGTTTTAAGAAAAAGTTATGCAATTATTTTAATGTTGGACAACAATAACAAAAATAAACTTACTATTGCTACGTAACGCTGTAGTTGTTGAAGCCTCAGCTCCCGGCAAAGGTTCAGCCACCCGCGTTGCCTCAGTTGATAGAGATGGTTCTGCTGCTGGCAAGGCTTGTGTCTCCACATCTTCAGGAGACACAGAGGAGGAATCCATGACATCATTTTCCTGATCTTTGAACATCAGCAGCGATATGGACCTCAGCGCCATCATTTCTTGCGTGTTTTCTTGGGTCGGACATGAAGTGCAGCTTGAAGAGTACAGTGAAATTGGATTTGCCAGTGGCAAGTGACCAAATACAGCATTGCACTGGTCATAAAACTGCCAATCCATGCATCCAGCACTACTCCTTCTATTGTCATGGACTTTTGAGTATTGTTTCCTCAAAGCCTTGAGCTTATTCTCCACTTGCTGTTGTGATTTTTTTTATGCCCCTGTCTTTTAAAATCTTGGCAATGTTGTAGTAAACAGTAGTATCGTTCACTGTTCCAGTAATTTGCTGTGTAATTTCCTCCTTCCCTCGCATAGAAATGAGCTCATGCGCCATTCTGACTGTTTTGCTGGGGGCAGCATTTATATGACGTCATTATCCTGTGTCATGATTCGTCCAATCTTTCTCTGCAACCTGGGTTGAAAAACCCAGGTCGCACCTTTCACACTGCGTGCCTACCTGGGTTGGACCTGGGACTAACCCTTCTTTTCACCCGGGTACAATTCCAGGATCCTTTCACACTGAGCCTTGAAACCCATATTTTTGGGGCAATGTGAAAGGGGTATTACTGTGAACATGACTACACTGTCACATTATTAGTTGACATGATTATGCCACACATAGTAGAGCCCTTAAACCTTCCTCTGCTCACTTGTACCTCTTTCGTATTTTTTGAAGGTGGTGAAGAAGCTGAACTTATTTCATTGTTTTAAAAATGTCAAAGGGTTGAAATCATGTTATTTGTAGACGTGTTTTGCAACTACATTCATATTTATGCTATTAACATTCCTTTGTTGTACATATTTTAAATGACTGCATAACTACTAATACCTCAGTGCTGGTGAATGGCTGTGTGCTAGTAGCTGAAATATTTAGCGGGCCAGAGGCTAGTGTAGGCCAGCTAGCGGGATGTATCTCTGTGGGGATTTTTTCTACTACATATGCTCAGAGTTGAAGAGCAAGCAATCACGCTCCATTCAGACCCTAATGCAAGTTAAGCTGGGGCCACTGGTGTTCTGAAGAACATGTCATAGGAAGAGGAGGAGCCATATAGTCAATGTACAGTAAGGGTGTGCCCAACCAATGCACACGATTTACGTTAGTGCGGACATTGCACGGATAGATAAGGTAGCCCTATGGCACTCGTAAGTGCCATAAGATACCTAAAAACAGTGGGGGGGGGGCAGGACGAGTGAGTTAGGTGCCAATCTATGAATACGGTCCCTGTTGTTAATATAATACATTCCCCTTTTTTGATACTGTAGTTTTCATTAGTAATGCATTTTTCTCTGCACACAGATGCAATTTAGGAGTAGGATAGTGTGCGGCCTTTTGTTTATATAAATGAATCTGTTGTTCATATGTTATACATGATATGTAATATATAATATGTACAGTCAGGGCCGGCCCACTGATTACGCCAGTTACGCTGCTGCGTAGGGTGCAGCGCACAGGGGGGCGGGAGCAGCCCCCCGCTTCCATGACTTACCTTTTGTTGTTATCTGCTGCGGCGCTGCTGTGAGTAAAGGGGGTGACGGAGAGATGAGGCTCCGTCACCCCCTTTACTCACCTCAGCGCCGCAGCAGAGTCCGTGACTGCCTCTATCCGCAGCATCTCCTCTGATGATCAGAGAGGAGATGCTGCGGTGGAGAGAATCAGTCACGGACTCTGC
>WWET01000676.1:389822-406199 GCA_011038615.1 Limnodynastes dumerilii | reverse complement strand
ATCATGTCTCCTGTCATCCCAGTATTCCCATCATGTGTCCAGCTCCCCCCAGTATATATTTTATGTGTCCAGCTCCCCCCCAGTATTCCCATTATGTGTCCAGCTCCCCCCCAGTATTCCTATAATGTGTCCAGGTCTCCCCCAGTATTCCCATCATGTGTCAGGAGGGAGGCATTTAAATTGTACAGTATAAACTGGGTTAGGCCAATATGTGTGACAATCCAATACGTACGACCGTACTTACGCAAGGAAAAGTTAGGTACTCATAGGGTTTGTTACTCGTAAATCAAGTAAATTACGTGCGATCGAGGGGAGTGCATAATACTTACGATTGCTTAAATACGCTGTGAGATTGTACTTAAACTGCACTTAGGTCTTGATCTGACCCATTATACTTCTGTTGTGATCTTGATGTAGACAGTTTTTCTATAGCCATAGAAGCACTTGATGATGTGTTATGATATCACGTAAATAAAATGCCATTTTACTCTTTTGTATCATGCTGCAATAAAAAAAGCTTTTTTAAAATAGAATCTTCATTAACTCCAACTAGAAATTGTTTTCTCCAACATTTAGTTCTAGAAAATAATACTGCATTTTAATTAAAATATGAGAAAAGCAAAACTTGCTTTTCCAAATCACGTTCTCCACTATTATTTTTCTCTTATGTTTTGGATTGCAAAGTACCAGCATTTCATTTTGAGGTCATATAAGTCAAGGCTAGCAGAATAGTGGATGTTTCCAGCAGTGATGATGGGTCAATCAGACACCTCTTGTCTCAGCATGGGTCTTTTGCTGCATGAAAGGTAAACTATATTTTGTATTCCTGGGAAATTTCCAAGCAAGATAATATTTCCTTTTCCGTGTCTCATAGTATTTTTTCCTGTATAAATTCTCTGTGGTCTTTGCCCATAATCAAGCACATAGCATTTACAACAGACAATACTTAAGTTCTAACCGTTTAATTTTCTAAAACTTAAATTTAAATCCACAATAAATGTCACAGTGTTACGTCTTTTAGTCTTATATATAGATTCAGGTAAGAGAGAATATCACTAAATCACTAAATACAATTTGGCACTTTGTAGCTCAGTCACCTTTAGAATTCAGTAGCACTTTAGCATGACCATTGACATTGCAACACTTTTTAACTCTACATCTATTTATTGAACCTTTTACCATCACTTTGTACTTCAAAGATTCAAATAGGTGGTGTTAAGACATCAAGAACTCCTGAAAGCTAAATAATAGCTATAAGTGAATTGCTTTGTCAAAACTTACATTCTGTGAACTAAGCTGAGTTCAGCTGATAAACAGAATTTCAAATTCTACTGCAGCCTGTTTGAATGGTATTTCAAAAATATACAAGAGAAAGTGGTAACCATGGACTACACAACTTCAATCAAATCAACAATATTTGGAACCCATTTTGCAAATTTTAAAATTAAAAGAGAGAAAAGAGAAAATGGACCAGCAAAGTCAAAGTGAGTTATTAGGTTGTAGCAAGATCTGTAATCAAAAATATTTGTCCTTATACAACCTTTACTTGGTTATCTATACTTACAATGCTATTGTAATATCCAATACTTCAGCACAAATAGTAAGCTACCAAGAAAATTTTGGGACTAGCTCATATCTGGGGGGAAGAGTTTATTAATATTTATATGCTGACCTTAAGAGGAGTTAACTATATGTGAGTGAGCTATGGCTCCAATATTGCTTTTGTCTAGATTTATGCACTCCTAAAGTGTACAAATATTAGTTAAGCATAAATCACTTATATCCATACTGCCAACTCTTACTAAAATGCTTCCATATCAATATATCAGTGTAACTTATAGGTATGTGGCCCTGGAGAGTCTGGGAGAAGCTTGACTTAAGTGGTGTTCAAGTGTATACATATAGTTCAAGTGTACCTTATGGGGATGTAATCTAAGTAACATATCCATGGTTTATAGACACATTTATGTGAGGTTGAAACAAAGGTACACATGGATATATTTAATCACGTAAATTAAATATTTTTCATTAACTGCTATTTTATGGGTAATATATATTGTTTCTTGGTTCCATATACCAGAATAGAATCACAGTGCGAATAAAACTTTAATCCTGTCTCTAGACGTGTTTTGATTAAACATAGTCGAAAGCTCACTAAATTTAGTCTTTGGGCTTAACAAGATTAAACGGGGTATAAGAAAAAAGATGGTGACTTTTTATATAACAAAGAAAATGATATCTTCATTTTGAACGGTATGGTTTTCATGATACACTAATAGGTAATATGGATTTTAATAGTTAGAAATGAAAGAACAGTTTCTTTCATTACTTTTTTTTCAAATTGTACAGTGATTTTTAAGTGAACGTTTTTCATTTATTAACAAAGTATTATTTAAAATAAAAACATAAAAAAAACTAGGAAACCTACTGTATCAAATATATAAATATTATCCTTCAACAAATCAAAAATTTCACAGATGCTCTGCAGTCCACTCCTAGTTTGATGAATTGTGTTTCTAGCCATGGCTAAATATGCCATATACCTTTGTCATCTGTCCTCTTCACTTCTGTAAAGCAATCGCCCATTTGTATTCACTGTGCATGCGCACGGCAGATGTTACGCCATGTAACTCCTAACGTACGTACCATCAGCGTAAATATATGAACAAAGGGGCGAGGGCATCAATACGTCACCCATAATTACGCTTTGGAGGCAGAGGGAGGCATTTAAATTGGACAGTATGGGCTGGGTTTGCCGTCATGTTCTTAAATCCATTACGTACGTCAGTACTTATGTTAGGGTTTGAGCAGCGTAAAACGGCCAAAGTACGTACGACCGAGGGGAGTGCATAATAATTACACTAGAGTAAATACACTATGCGTTGTAACATAACTAACCCGTAGGTCTGGATCTACCCCATTATTACTACATTTGCACATTTGTGAGCCATCTTAACAAAGAAAAAGCTGTTCACCAGGTTCAACTTGGCTGGAGTCTGGCATTGCTGTTTCCTCAGCTGAGTCCTCCGCCACTTTCTCTACCTCCTCTACCACCAACTCCTTCTCCTCTGCCCCCACCAATTTCTTCTCCTCTGCCACCACCAGCTTCTTTTCATCTGCCACCTTCTGCACCATCTCCTCCACCAGTAACTCCTCCTCCTTCATTTCCAACTCTTCTTTTACAGTCACAAACTCCTCCTTCACCACCAACTCCTCCTCCACCCCCACCAACTCCTCCTTACCATCTCTAAACGCGTTCTCCTATATTTCCTCCACTTACTTGTTCTTAGTGAAATAAATACACAATGGGGTGAAAAGAATTTAAAAAATAATGCTTGGTTTGGTGTATTATGCTTATATATCAAAAGGTTTTTATTTCAATCTGATTATAATAAAAAATTTGTCAAAAGCAGTAAATATTAAACATTATATTCTAAATATTATGTAATATGAAACTGCATAAAACAATAATTTTTTAGCAAATATTATATATTTTTATATTTTATATTATGTTTTGTGGCTTGATCATACAGAGCACTGAGTACTGGGACCATATACCTTGGCTGGTCCATTGTGTGATATATAGCACTTACCCTTATAATCAATCGCCATTGTCCTATAGAATGCAAGCTTGCGGACAGGGCCCTCTTACCCTTAAGAAAATAGCAATATATACAGTTCCTGCGACTATAGTGATAGTTGCCCTTTGACACTATGTAGGGTGACTCCAATGGTTACAACAGTTCACTCTATTTAAAAAAGAGAGGGAAAGACCTCCCTTTACCAATACCAAAATCAAAATAAATATCACTAACATAATATTCTCAAGTCATGTAGAATGTCAATATTGTCCTAAAAAATTCAGGGAAAAAATTGTGATAATACTAAGAAGGTCACATTCAGATGGTTCCAGTCACTGGATCTTTCCTCCTGTAAGTCTGTATATTTTATTTATTAACAGGTTTTTTTATAGCGCCATCATGTAGAGGTTTCTAACTATTTTAGCAGTTAATGTGTTTATTTTTTTATCTTAAAATAAAGCTATTCAGTATTTTGTGCTATTTATATTCAATTTATATATTAACAAGTTTATATATAGCACCATCATATTATGCAGCATATTACAATTTTAACAATCATTATAACAGGACTGGGTGGGAACAGGATATTAGGGATTGATATATAAGGGAAAGTGCTATATAATAACACAACGGACCAGCCAGGTTGTATGGTAAAAGTTCTCAGTGTTCTGTATGATCCAGTCCCACAACAGTGTTAGAACTGAGGGGAAATTTAGAATAAAATGAAAGTGAACAAGTTTGGTTTAATCATGCAATGAGGGCTACATAATATAGTAGTTGTAGATAGTGTAAACAAATGTTAAGTAGGTTGTGGAATTTGGTACACTTGTCTGAAGAGGTGAGTTTTAAGGGTGCGCTAGAAAGTCTTGAGTAAAACTTGAACCATGTTGAAACGAGTTGGTAGTGGACCCACACCTGGCCACTATTCAGTATAGGTAGCACAAGTGAGGCTGTTAAGATTTATTGGCCGTTTCCATCTTGTACCGCAGTGTGTTGTTTGATCCTGATTCAGCTGTGATTTAGGTTAAAAGGGGCTCCTCTGGGGGATGGTCACACAAAAGAATAAAGTTTTTGTGGATGTTTTTTATGGAAGCTTTATTACAGAATCATTTTAATAAAATGAAAGCAAAGTGTGAATATTTACAGTGTTTGTCTGAATCCCATGGCGGTAAGAGAAAGGACAGGATTTTAGCAGCCCTCTTTTCTGATAAGTAATGCCACAAAACACAACAAATGTGAGTTGAACATGTGCCTTATTTAAATCTCTAACATATTTGCAAAACATATTGAAAAAGGGATAAGTCTATGGGTTCTTTCCGGGAGAAAAAACCACCTGTCACTGAAGTTGATGTAATAGTGGACAAGAACAGCAACTATTTTCTGATAAGCAACATTACAAGATACATTAAATGTGGGTTGAATGAGTGTTCTTCCTAAAAGTTTATTACATACATAAACATATTGCACAAAGTGTGTTTATGTTTTCTTTTTTTAAAAAAACCCATCAAAGTTGAGATAACAGAACACTACAAAAGCATTTCTACAGGCTTGAACAGCAAGGCACGCATATTGTGAGTGTTAAGTGAGGCATATACTGTAGGTATATAACACGAATATGTATGTGCAGCATAAGGATGACCTGTTTGTGTTATTTACCTGAGTTTCCTCAGAGGAGGAGATGGACACTGTAAAACAGGAGGTCCAAGACAGGAAAATTGTGAGCATAATGTGTGAGAGTGCAGACCCTTTAACATGACCCATTCCATTGAGCTTCCAACTGTCACTCACCTAGTAAAATGACTTAACTGCTATTTAATAAGCTATTTGTCTCTTCATAACAACTGACAGTTGGAAACTGAGAAGCAGAGTATTTTGTACCTAATGGAATGGGTCATGTTTGAGAGTGTCCGGCTAAGAAACCCTTAACATATTGCACTAGTAAAGCTTTGTTTTTGCTTTTTCCATATATTACCTGACTTGAAAACAACACTACAAAAGTAATCAGTGTGAATATGGGAGATGGAGTGGGAGAAAAATATACAGAATTACAGGAGGGCCCTCTTACCCACCCAGTCTGCCCGTTACCACCCAGTCATGTTGTAATGATTCTTAAAATTGTAATATGCTGCATAATATGATGGTGCTATATAAAAAACCTGTTAATATATAAATAGCACAAAATACTGAATAGCTTTATTTTAAGATAAAAAAAAACACATTAACAGCTAAAATAGTTAGAAACCTCTACATAGAGCTTGTTGAAATAATAATAATATAATGTAGCACTATGTGAAACATCATTTTTGCTTCCTTTATTTATTAACACTATTGGCATACTTGTATTCATTAGAGGTTTAAATTATGTTTGCGTGTAGTATGTTTAATTAATGTAACTATAACTCATTTAAACACCAGTAGTGCATCTTCTACACAAGGTAGCACAAAATAATGTGACACAGATAAATTAATTCCAAGCCTTCAAGGACAGTTGTGAATAATGTTAAACACAGTCTTGGTATACTAAACAGCTCCCAGACTTAATGATTTGACATTATTAAAAGATTATTTTTTGTGTGTAAAATGAGGTATGTTTGGGCATATGGGCTATTATTATTGGGCTTTTGGTGTATATTAATAGTGTACATTATGCTAATCACTCCAACAATGTTGTATGCACTACTATGTTGTATTCCTAAATAGACTAATGTCAAGATCCCCAGCGGTTTAATTTACTTTCAGCATCTTTACTAGTGTTGCTGGAAGCAGATGCTGCCTCTTCCCCTATGACATCGATGTACCTAGTCAGCCTTAGGAGATGCCATCTGACATTCATATATCTTGAAAACACTATGAAGACATCATGACTTTCATGGGGCCATTTATTTCAGCATGAATGAAAGTACATATCCTAAAAAGGGCATATAAGTTCATTTTAAGTGTTTGTCAGCAGTGTGCTTTTGCTGTACCTAGAACTCATAAACCTTTTAATTTATATAATTAAAATTTTATGCCTATGTATATAATATTAATTCCAAAAATATTTATATTGACCAAGGTTAATATTTTATTCACAGATATTTTGTTAGCTAAGAAATGCTGTACCAAGGCTACAATTAAACCTTTTTTTAGATGTAAGTGCAGTGATTGTTAGGACTGCACGTGTGCACAATGGGAGCGAGCACATAAAAGCAGATGCAAAAGGCAATAGCAGGTAAGTTTTCATCCCACACTTAACTATCCCATTCCTACAACCTAACCTTAATCCTATCCTTCCCCACCCCGCAACCTAATCCTTCCTATCCTCCATTTACCGCAGCCTAACACTCCCTTCCCTGCACTCTAACCATAACCTTCCCTTCTCTGCCACCTAATCCTATCCTTCCCCACCCCGCAACCTAATCCCAACCTTCCTCCCCCTGCAGCCTAACCCTAACCTTTCCCTCCCTACTGTTTAACCCTATTATTCTCCATCTTGCAGCCTAATAATAACGGTATGTGGAACGGGTACCTGGTGGATATAGACATTTGACATAGTATACTTCTATTTAGACATATTCTTTATTGAACAAATGTCACCACTGATACAGCAGAAACTAAGCTGTCAGTTGTATCAGCATTGCAATAGCGATTGCTGCAGCGGCAATCAGAAAGCTGCAATGCGTCTACTGGAAAGGGGGTGTTCCCTTATATTAATGAAGAAAGGGGGAGCTTTAGTTCGTCTGTGAGCTCAGCAGCAGTCATGTTTCCCTGCATTCCCTCTAATATTCTGCACCAGCCCAGGGCTAGAGTAAGTGTAAGATGGGAAGATTTTAATCAATGAAAGCCCCTATTCTTAGTTAACGAGCTGCATTACATCTCTGCTCATTCAAAATAATGTCTAATAATCTCTCAAAAATCATTGACTAAAGATGATTTATTGATATGAATTAAGTGGAAACTCAGTGGATGTTCCCATTAAGTTAAAGATTTAGGATCATAGGGCCGTATTCACAGATCTGTTAGTTATGTCCCCAAGTGCGATTCACACGTACGTGCCTAATGGACTTCCTTGCATAAATTCAACGTAAATAGCGTAAAGTAACTACAAATGCGCAGTTACTCCGATCCTAAAAATACACACGGAACTCCGCGCAAAAAAACGGATCTGTGAATACGGCCCATAATGTTCAGGATGACTGTTATATTGTGATGACAGTGCGGAGCTGATCCAGAGATAGGATCCAGAGATAGGAGTATTTGCACAAACATCTGCACCTGGACAAACCATGCAGCAATTTTAAGGTTGCAAAAATATTTTAAAAAATGTTCATGCCTGGAAACTACTGCCTGGTTTTGCTTATTGCACACATTACTGAACAGCTTTATTTTAAACTCTATTTTATAGTTGAGATTTAAAACATTATCACTCAAACTATTTTCTATGCACATTTATAGTTTGTCCCCACTACAGTTCAACATGGTTTTGCCAAGGTGCAGATTTGCTCCTATAAAACTATTCCCAACTCTTGATCAGCTACTGCATATGTAAAACTTTATCAAGCTTTACATAGAAGAGCTAGGGAGATTACATAGAAGAGCTAGGAAGAATACATAGAAGATCTAGGGAGATTACATAGAAGAGCTAGGGAGATTACACAGAAGAGCTAGAGAGATTTGTTAGGAACCGCCGGCTGGCCGGCGTCTCTAATTACTTACCCGCCTTCTGGCTCCGTCTCTGCTCTCCCCCTGGGGTTCCTCTGCTGCACTGCCGGATCCCTGCTGTACACATGTGCAGCCGCGTCTCCCAGCGGGCGCACACGGCACACATGTCTGATGTAAACAAAGCGGTCCCGCGCCGCTATGCCCTGGAAATTTAAAGTGACAGTCCACCAATCACTCTTCACCACTTCCTTTATATTCCGGCTTCCCAGTCAGTCTAGTGCCGGTTATAGACTCTGCCAGTCAGAACTGTGACCTGCTACCTTGGTGTGCCTAGTGTCTTGCCTCAGTGCTTGCCTAGTGATTTGACCGTTGATTGCCCTCTTGCCCTGCCATTATTCCTCACCTTTCTAGTACCTAGTGTTTGCCTTTGCTCCTTTTCTCCCACCTAATTTGTACTTACCTCTCCTATTTACCTACCTTCACCTGGTTGATTGTGTTTGTATCTCTTCGGAGACCCTGTGTGTTTGCTGTGAGTTTGCCCTTGTCTGTCAGTCTAGTCCAGTGATCCACTTCAGTCCTCAGTACCGCGTTTCAGTGTTTCTTGTTAGTTTGTTCCCGGAAAGGCTCTACTTACCGGTCCTGCTCCTTCTTATTCGTTCTTTCCTGTGTACTTACGGTCCACTGTGGAGTGTCTTTGTTCTCTTCCTACGAGTCCAAGTTCAACGGGGAACGACCAGGCCCCAAGGGGCTGTCCTGTCCATCCCCACCATCAGGGGGTCTGGTGAAGAACCTCTGGGTGGTAAAGACTCCATTCCACTTCTGTGGGATCTTCTAGGGGTCACTCTGTTTCTTAACAGGTAAACCCGGAATACCCTTCCTGGACCACTCCAGTTCCCTAGGGGTAAGCCCGGAGTGTCCTAACAAGATTACATAGGAGAGCTAGTGAGATTACATAGAAGAGCTAGGGAGATTACATAGGAGAGCTAGGGAGATTACATAGAAGAGTTAGATTGCGGGAAGGTAAATTTAAGGGTTAGGCTGTGGGAACGGGAGGATTAGGGTAATTAAGGGGGAGGGTTAGGATTAGAGTAATGAAAGGGGTTAAGATGCATGTAGGGGAATCTTAGGGTCAGACTGTGAGGATAGAGTCTTAGGGTTAGGCTGCAGGAAAGGGAGTCTTAGGGTTAGGCTACAGGGATAACGGTTAACAGGGTAACGATTACAGTAAGGGTTTGAGTTAAATTCATACCATCGAAGCAGCATCTTCTGTGAATTGATTGCTTCTCATCTGCGAGTCAGTTGCTAACTGGCTGAGAGAAAAGCAGCACCGACATCAACGCTATTAAACCAGAGTGGTTTTGCCATTCACCAACTGTCCCACCCCAAGCACCTAATAGTTTTTTCAGTTTCTTTCTGGTTGCTAGTTATCAGGAAATGGTGGTCACCAATCATGGAACTGGCCTCCACAGCACATTATTAGCAGCAGTGGACCAGGCACTGTGTCTGTATCGCTTTGCATTGATGCAGCTCCCCACCAGAATCATCTACAGTATAGAAAACTCATTGTGGAGGAGTGTAAATATGCAGAAATTAAGGCAGAATAGATATGACTTACATAATGACATTATTATGCAGCGCTAAAAAATTAAACAGACCCTCCAGTTGCTTATTGATATATCTCTACTCAGGATATGGTCAGAGCTTAGATGCTTACCTGCTCAACAGTCAGGAGATAGACACTGCTGCTGACAGCGTAATTATCGTCAGTGTAGGTAGGGTTAAGTTTTAGTCAGGGTTACGGGACCAGATTCAGACTCGCCATTTATGATCATTTTTAGTGAAAAAGGGGTAGATCCAGACCTACCCGCTTGATACGTTACATAGCGTAGCGTATTTACGCCAGCGTACCTTCTAAGGACTCCCCTTGGCACTTCCCTTGCATGTACGTACTTTGGCCGTGTTACGCCTACCGAACCCTACCTTAACTTTACACCGCATAAGTACTGCTGTACAGATAGGCCTCATGAACTTACGAGCCTAAGCGCGCCCATACTGTACGCTTTAAATGCCTCACCCCGCCTCTGAAGCGTAATTACGGGTGTCGTATGGCTGGAACGCCCCTTTGTCCGTAGTTACGATGTTGACACGTGACTGGCTTTTACGCTGTGAGTTACGTGGCTTAACATCTGCCGCGTGCATGCACAGTAAGTACTAATGTGCGATTTTACATTAGCAGCTAGCGTAAAATCGCTCGCGTACGTAGGTCTGGATCTGGCCCAAAATGTCACCAATGGTGAGTTCACATGCATCCTTGTGAGGCTTTCAGCATGAAGCTGTATCATACATGCTGGAAGCCTTTCTGATGGCGAGACGGGGCACTGTGTGTACAGCATGCACTCATGGTAGGAGTTGGGAGGTATGTAAATCATACCGTATAGGCTTACTACTATGGAATATATCAGTTTTTGTGTTCAAGGTAAAATATTCTGGTACTTTTTCGCAGTAACTTAATTTATACAATTTTCTTACAAGCTGAAAAGACGGTTCATCCAGTGTTTTTATTCTGCCAATTCCATTTCATAGTAGGAGCAAAACATGCATGTTGCTGAGGTAAAGATATTTCATCTTTGTAAAAAAAAAAAGTCAAGTTAAAGGTCCGGATTCACAGTTACGTAGTTTTCATCTTACGTACGTTGTTTTAAGAATTGAGCTACTACGCATAGTGTATCATTTACAAAACAAGTAGCTTTTCTATCAATTTGACCTATAAAACCAATTATTATTGGGTCTTCACAAAAATATGCTTTCCCTCTTGCTACATATTTTGGGTAAAGTTGTACACATTTTTGAGAATGATCGGTATTTGCTATTTATATTATACATGAACTAAAAAATACAAAATATAAATACAAATGCAAGCATAGTTATTCCTAAATTATTATGTTGATATTTTGTAAATAAAACGTTAAATATCTGAAAATGCTACTAAAATTATAAGTCAAGGCTGCCCTGCGGAAATAGAGAAATGTTTGCAACATAGTAAATTGGACTGAAGTATGCTATTTTCTGATTTTGAGGTTTGACTTGGTTGTCAAGCTGCTGAACTTGTAAACAATTCACCTATATGCATTGGACCTAATTGCACAAATCTAGCTGTTGAGGTACATGCTGAGTGCTCAACATTAATTCCATGTCAGACAATGACATCACTCAACCACAGTTGGCTGTTTCTCAGTAAATCCAATTCACTGCACTGAGAGATCAATTTTCATTTGACTGCACTGAGCCTCATACAGTTCAATGTGGATGAAAAACTAAATTTCCTTACCTTGCTTCTATTCCCAAAGGACAGTCTCCAAAAAAGGACTTGATCAAGAATCATCTGTACAACCAGTGCTTTTATTGTGTTTGAAATAGGTCCCAGTACTAATTTTAAGTTTTTAATTGATACAGGTGGACTTTGGTATCACCCAGTGCTAGAAATTCGAGGATGTTGGACCTTATTCAGATCTAAGAGTGCTTTAAGAACACACTGAATGTCAAAAGTCTGCATGTGACAAGTGCAAGCCCATAACACTCCCCTCTGATGGGCAGAATTTAACTGACTTCTGAGTTCCATAGCCCCACCTTAACATCTCCGTGTATATAGTTGTGTGGATGTAGCAAACGTGGAAGTCCCTAACCCAGCCCATACTGTACAATATAAATGCCTCCACCTACATTACGTAATCACCCATGTACAAAGTAATGTCACGCCCTGTCATACGGAGGTGTGCAGGTGTGGAAATCAGCTCCGTATGTAGTGAGATCCGATGCGTTACATCTGCTGCGTGCATGCGCAGATCGCTAACACCAACTTACGCACATGGCTTGCATATGTTCGCAAAGGGTATTAAGTCTGAATATGGACTGTTATCAGGAACTTAAACTTCCATACATATATTACATACATTTGTGGCAGAGGTCATGCAGATGAATTGTATTTGTATTTTAAGTTACAGGTGGGTCAGGAGTATTTATGTCCAAGTGCCAAATGCTGATAATAATGGTGATAATAATGATGAGTGTTTTTATTTGTTCCAGAGAATACTAAAAATTGACAGAAGTAAAAATTTTGCAATGCAAACCTAGAGGACAATTTAGTCGCAATTTGAGGGTAAAAGTAGGCAGGACTGCACCGCCCGAAAAATCAGACTGATGGTCGTCCCTGTGTACACAGTGCTCCCATTTGTCCAGTATCATGCTATTGGTGATCATGCTTTTCTGGTGCTCATAACACCAAATAATCATATGCAACCTTTCTTATCACTCCAAATGAAGATTGTTGCAGTATACATACATTTGCAATAGTGTTTAAAATGGTCTAAAATGGAATAGTATGATTAGGCTAATGATTGCATAGGTGTGTATCTAGCTTTATACAAGATAATTTACATTATCATTTTTGCTTAAAATACTACATTTGTATATTATTAGTAGTATTCTTAAAATTCCAACTAATGTATAATATTTATAAATGCCATAAATTTTATTTTTAATTATAAATATTAACATTTACTATTTTCCCCAAAAGGTTAAATATACATGAATATATTTCTAATGTTTTTCAGTATTTACGCCTTTATTTTCTCCTATACTGTACATATCAAGTTACAATATATATGGCAGTGGTCTACTAAAACTCTGCAAAAGCAAAAGTGAAAAATATGTACCTGGCTGATTAGGAGCATGAGGTTGAATTTGCCTCAGGATCTTAGCTCAACTAAAATGCATTTGGCTGACATAAAACTTTTGCGCAGTTCTTAATCTAATTAAAATAAATATAGCTATTACTTGTCAGCACTTTATTTGTGCAGAGCATGGCAACAGGATTGTCACTTTTCAATAATTTCTAGACAACGGGTTGGCCGAATGTTATTAATAGCAACACACCAGATATATATTCTTACTATGAAAAAGTACTAGATTTTCTGAAAAAAAAGTTTACAACAGATGCCTATTAGAAAACATCCTTCACAGATGGTAAAATACAAAATAGACAGTAAATAAGGTGACTTAATACTGTTTACAAGTAAATACAATATGTTCTTTTCTTTCATTTAAATGTGAAGATCTGTTGACTTTGCTCAGTTTGGGCCTGATTCAGTGATCCGGAACTAACGATAGTTCCGTGCGTATATTTTGGGTCGGATCGATTTTGCATCAACTGCGCATGCGTAGTAATAGTGCAACGCCATGTACGTTGAAGTTAAGGTCGGAAATGCCTTAAGGTCGGACTTGTGAATCGGGCGGAGACTAATGCGACCCTAAGTGCGGCGGAAATATGCGGACCTAAGGATTTGCATAGAAATGGGTGGGGGGAGGCATTTAGATGAGGGAAAGTTGGCGCGCTTACAGAGTTAGGGCCCTAAATATACGCAACTAATACACATAAGGCCGGAAGTGAGTGCGGCCAGTTAGGGCAAGTCTATGGAGGTGGAAGTTTAGGTCCGGCCGGAGGTTGCGAGGGGAGTGACTGTTTATTCTGGTGGGTGTAACCTGTTCCGACCTGCCACTTAGATGCATATATTTGCGGCCTGATCGCCGACGGATCTCTGAATCAGGCCCTTTATGTCCATAGCAGAGGTCAGCAACATTTTAATACAATTTTGCAAATGATCTATTTTTATACCAGAGAAGCGGATCTATCAAAAACTTTTCTGGAGGGAGCCAATCACATTAAAGTCTGAATCGGACCCTTTTACAAACATACTATTCATGTGCTCATTACAAAGTACTGCTACTGGATCCTAACTGATAAAATGATATTTTAAAAAGAGAACAAGTGTAGAAAATGCAGTTAGAAAATATAAAAATAAATTATTACTATTTATTCTAATAATATACGTATAAAGATAAGCCATAATAAAGATGTAGTGGTTTTATGTAATTTAGAAATGAATATACACCACACAAAGTGACCTTTCATTCTTTTTTTGGTGTCCCTGCATGTCTCCATTCTATCTATTTAACATTCTTTTCTCTCCAGCACCCATTCCCCAATTCTCTTTAATAAACTCTTCTCATCATTTACTTATCGTTGCTGTCTTATTTTCTGCATATTTACACTCCTCCACAATGAGTTTTCTTCACTGTGGATGATACTGGTGGAGAACTGCATCTATGCAAAGCAATACAAACACAGAGCCGTATTCAGAGATGCGTTTGTTCAAAAGTACGCAATTATACGCACAAATGTAGAAAGCCAACACCTACCCACACCCATGATACTCCCCTCTCACGGCCATACAATCGTAGATTATGCCTCCATAGAGCACCTCTACACTGTATTCACAGATCCGTTATCATGGAAGTTTTGTGATTATTTTTAGGTACATTTTAATGTGTAGTAACTTTATTTACGTAAGTTACGTAGAATATACGCACGTAAGTGCTTTAGGCATGGACATGGGAATCGCACTTGGGGACATACGTACGGAGGGGCGGGGTTGAAATACATACCTGAAAAGTTACATGAAAGAGGGTGGGGGGGCATTTAAATGAGTTACGTAGAATGGCCCGTACGGCATACAAATACACACGTATATACACACGTAAAGTTAGAGGTGCTCTATGGAGGCGTAAGTCTACGATTTCACAGCCATGAGAGGGGAGTGTCATGGGTGTTGGTGGGTGTTGGCTTGCTATGTTCGTGCGTATAATTGTGCACTTTTAAAAAACGGATCTGTGAATACGGCCCTCTAATTTTACATGTATACTTATGTGCATATATGTACATAAGTACGCACGCAACTTCACGTGAAAATGGATCTGTGAATACGGTCCACAGTGCCTGGTCCACTTCTGCTAATAATGTACCACGGAGGCCGGTTCTCTGATTCTCTGATTGGTGACCACCATTTCCTGATAATAAGCAACCAGAAAGAAACTGAACAAACTTTTAAGTGCTTTGGGGTGGGACAGTTGGTGAATTGCAGTAAGGAGGAAGGGGAGAGAGGGAATGAGAAATAGTCATAGGTGGAATACATATCACAGCAGGCAAACATTAAGTACAGTAGATTTTAGTGCCAGTCAGTAAGTGAGAGTAAGCACTTACAGACCTGTTCTTTTGCAAAGCTCTGTGGAGCTGACAGCTTCTGGGGGCTGTATTCACACCTAAGAAGTTTTGCTTCTTAGGTGCGTAGATTTCCGAAATCACCTACTATGCATGCGTGGTACGTCAGTTACGCAATCTACATACCAATTAAGTACAGAGCAGTTTAGTTAGAAAGAGGCGGCCTAATTCTGCCTCAGGGAGTGTTAGTTAGAAGTGGGAGGTGGGAGGAATTTAGATTAGCCGGGGGGGAAGTGGGGAGAGGCATTGTTTTCTTCTTAAGAAGGAAGCTACGCATGGTAAGATGTTAGCCATATGGTACTCTTAAGTGTCATAAGGTACCTAAAAATGGGGGGCCGGTTTGGGGCTGCACCAGTGAATTAGGTGCAGTTTTGTCCGCACCTAACTCATTCTTAGGTGTGAATATGACCCTGGGACTGTAAGATCGATATAAAGGTAGAGTGTGAGCTGTAAAATGATCAACTGGGGCAGGAATCATCAAAGGTGTTCTTTATTCATGGAACACATTTTTTTATTTAGTGTGCTATACAAATAAATAAATTAACATTTAAATAAATAATAGATTTTAGGTTTGTATTTTTATGTATGTGTGTGTTTTTTTATAGTGTATTGAAGAGAACATATCAGTTTAAAAATATTTTTTTTCATTGTATATTTTGTTTATGTATTTATTCCTTTTTCATTTTAATTGTGCTTATATTGGAACTTAAGGCAGGGGACTGGTGCAAGTTAATTTTAAGGAGGCTAGAATGAGATGAATGGAGATTCATGGATGAATGAGATGAATGGAGATTCAGAACGCCATCTTTGTCAATTTCATGATGTTCCGACCCACATTAAGAAGAATGGGCTGGCGATCACCTGGGCTCTTAGTAATGATTGCCATAGAAAGAGTAGTTTTCAGTGGTGATCATCATTTTTTAAATATTGATCACTTGGATTTCATGCTATAAAGGCTGTTTTCAAACAAAAAAGACTATTTTTGCATGAAAATAAAATGATCAACCTTTAGTAAATGGAACCCTAAGAAACTCAGCAGGA
>WWET01000676.1:369162-389791 GCA_011038615.1 Limnodynastes dumerilii | reverse complement strand
GAATGAAGCTGCAAACAGCCAGTCTGTTATAGAAAAGAGCTTTTACCCACTTTGGGCTCTATTACGTTCCCTGTAAATTAAGCTGCATCAGACTCGCTTATCATCGCAGCGAGCCTGGCAGCTTCGTTGACAGGATTTACAAATACTCACCCCTCCTCCGAGGTTCCGTGATGAGCCGCCGGGTCCGCGCTGTACTTCATATTCATGCGATGCATGAATAAAGTACTGCACAGGCGCAGTAGCTCGCAATCCGGATTTAGAAATATTTCAGTGTGGACATGAGAAACATTGCACATGGGCAGTGCTTCTCTTTAGGCACTTTGAAATTTTCCCAAGTCCTGACATGAGAAACACTGCGCATGTGCAGTGTCTTCATGCCTGGACCAGACAGCTGCAGCCCAAAGGAACGCCCGAACAGGTGAGTTTAAAGATTTATTTATACTTTCTGTTTTATTTATGTTTTTTATAGATTTTTTTTTTAAGTTCTAAAATGTTCTTTTTTTTTTTTTACCCTCCGGCAACTTTGCTATGTATCCCGACGGTCACCCCATACATACCCCCCTTTTCCTCCCCATAATAACAGCTTTTAGGGGGAGGAAAAGAAGGATATATGGGGACATCGTCGGAATAGTTACCAGTAACGCCAGTCTGAGCTGCCATTAGTCTGACGCCGGGAGCGGCATTTTGTAAATATGGGAGACTTCATTTTAATGCGATAGGGCCAGTTTTGAAGTGAAAAATGGCCCTATCGCATTAAAATGATCTTTGTATGGCAGCTCTGTAGGACTATATTTAACAGTGCATGGGAGGAGGGAGGGATTTTATGAAACAAAATTCACTTTAAATTCACCACATACTATATAACAATTGGGCTGAACATCTGATTGTTGTTTTATTTATTTTTTTGGACTTATTGGTGTTTTGGGACAATAATATGACAATATGTAGCGAATGAATATTAGCCAATTCTGCTAAAATGCACTGTGAAGCATAATTTCTATTGTGTAAGTGACTGGTTGAATTTTCCAGTATACTCAGTTGATACGATTATTTTTAGGTCGATATCATGCATTTTTTGGTTGACAGTGTGTGGCAAATCTAAAATAATCTTGCAGACGGTCCATAACAGATTTTACTGAGTAGATGCATTAAAATCTGACAGTGTGGGAAAACACATTTTCCTTAACAATAAATTCATTTTCTTGTACTAAAGGAAAATGCAGCGTAAGGGGCAAATATCAGATGCTTTCAGATTTGTTAAATCATTCTGAAAATATGTCTATATTTCTGGTCTATGGGACCCACCTAACTCACTTGTCCTTTCTCTTTCTTTATGCTCTTCACCCTTCAAAGAACCAAAAAGACAACGGGGGATCCCCTGTGTGACTCGGTATCACCACAGTAAGTATAACAATTTATGGGCCTACTCACACTTTGAATCTCTTGAATGGTTTGCATATAAATAATTCCTTTCTCTCCTCCTCTTTATACTTACTCCGTCCTCAATATACAAAGACTCCTCCTTCCTGTGTCCTCAATATACAAAGACTCCTCCTTCCTGTGTCCTCAATATACAAAGACTTCTCCTTCCTGTGTCCTCAATATACAAAGATTCCTCCTTCCTGTGCCCTCAGTATAGTAAAACTCCTCCTTCCTGTGTCCTCAATATACAAAGACTCCTCCGTCCTCCGGATAAACTGGGCCCTACACTGTGCAACCTCAAGAGTGAGAAGATAAGTGGGTACAGTACTTTAGAATTACCAACGGACTTGCATCCCTATACCACCGACGCGTTTCGAGTCCTATGCACTCTTTTTCAAGGTGTGTTCTAGGGGGTAGTGATGTTTTGCTGCCTTATATCCTTCTATGACGTCATCCATCAACGGACATGATTTAAATTAAATCAGATATAGCCTCAAATTTCTTCATTCTATTTTCTCTCCACATATGTATTTCCATAACATATGTTATTCGCAGTATGTCAAGTCATATTTCGCATAAATACGCTTCCATCCTAATATTTTTATCAGTCCGCATATTTTTTTTGTATCTTCTTCTATTTTTATATAAACACAGGATTCTCAAATACCAAATATTCTTTCCTCTTTTCCTGTGATATACATTTCACTTATCCCTAAATTTATCAAAAGATTATCTGTGTATGGCTTCTACAAATATATAGGAACATCTTCATGTGTGTGATCTCCTGGGTCCTAAACTTCAATCTCCCAAAAAAGTTAAAAAATTATTTTCACCGATTAGTCTTCAAATATCCTTATCATATACACTTCCATAATAAGCAAAAGCTATATTAAAAAAAAAAAATGTTTGTGTCAAAAGCAGAAACCATCTGGTGGTAGGAAAAAAATGAGAGCAAAGTACACAGAGGGTGGTTGGAAATCCAGAGGAAGGAGGGAGTGCTACTACACGAAGAGATAGTGGAGGAGATCAGGTGAGAAGGAGGGATAGTCAACGAAGGGAAGACATTAAGAGAGATAGAAGTAGGAGCCTTTGTAGAAGTGATGAAAGAGAAAGAAGTAGGAGTCAACATAGGAAAGAGAGAGAGAGAGAGAGAGAAGTAGGAGCCTCCGTGGAATGGATGAGAGAGAAAGAAATAGGAACCAACGGAGGAAGAATGAAGTAGAAGTCATTGTAAGAGACGCAAAATTAGTCATCGGAGGGGGGACGAGAGAAGGAGAAGTGGGGACCAAGGGAGGAGTAGGGAGAGAGAGGATGGAAACCGTAACGGGGGAAGAAGAGAGGAATTAGAGGGACACAGAGAGTATAGGAGAGGTAGAATCACATTGTATGATGAATATAGAAGAGAGCATAGGGGTCGAGAGTGGCGAAATTATAGGGAGGAGGAGAGGGATCGAATCTTGAGAGGATATGAGGAAGGGAGCAATAGGAGAGGTGGGGAATAATGGAGGAGTGAAGAATGGAGGAGGAAAGAGGAATACCCACATATGAAAAAGGAAGGAGGGGAGCATTTTTTATAGGAGAAAGGCCCCTAAATTAACAGCAAAGAAAAAGAGGGGCAAAAGGAGAGGGTTAAGAAAAGGTAGAATGAGAACTAGTAAAAGTAAGAAATCAGTGAAAGTGAGTGATAAGATAGAAACGGTTAAGATTTTTAATCTAAGTCAACATGTACTGACCAAAGAGGAAGTATTGTTTAAGGGGCTTAAGTATGCCCCTACCAGCAATATTGAAGATTTTGATGTTTTCTTTGATATGCAGAGATTCATTAGGAATCTAGCATTGAAGAAATGTTTTTTTGAATAAAAGTAAGAATAAGGAGGAAGGAGGGAAGGAAGAACAAGAGATTGAGCAGAAGAGGAAACCTTTAAAAAAAAAGTTAGTATTCTACCACCAACATCTAAAGGGTAATTGGATTAACACCTTTGGGGAGCTGTTGAAGAAGGAGATTAAAAAGATAAGTATGAAGAAAAAGAGAACAAATAATCTGAAAAGGAGTGAAAAAGAAGCTTTGGAATCTCTTAGTAAAAACAAATGAATAGTGATAAAACCGAGTGACAAGGGAGGCAGTATTGCCATCTAGAATAAGGAGAACTACAACCAAGCATGTTACAATCTTCTGAATAATGGGACCACATATACCAAACTTAGGGGGGACCCCAAAGATGGAAAAAAGAAAAAATTGGAAGAATTGGAAAGGAAAGGTGTAAACACTGGAAAAATTGAGGAAAAAGAAAGAGGTTTTATGCTAAGGGACAATCCAAATATATCAGTGTTTTAGACATTGCCCAAGGTCCATAAGGACCAAGGGAGACCTCTGGAAGACCAATAATTTCGGGAGTCTGAAATCTGTCCCAGATGGTGGACCATTACCTGCAGCCTTACATGTAAAAGATAGATTCATATTTAAAAGACACAGGACATTTTTTGAGGAAATTTAAAGAGTGGAGTTGGAGTAGAGTGGATTTAGTCACTGATGTGAGCTCGTTATACACCGTGATACAACATCAGAAAGGAATTGAAGCAGTAGCATGGATGATATCTGATTCTGACCTTGCAAATAATAAAAAATACTTTATTTTACAAAGTATCGACTTCATGCTAAAAAATTATTACTTTTGGTTTGATGGACAGTTTTACCGCCAAGAAGAGGCAACAACATATGGAGAAATATCCCGGAATTGAGAAACATCTGACTTTTTACCAAAGGTATTTAGATGATGTCATCTTTCTATGGAGAGGAGATCAGAACTCCCTGGAGTTCCCAAGTACCTCAATCAAAATGACTGAGGAATCAAATTGAGCTTTGTGAGTAGTAAAGAAGAAATTAATTTTCTTGACCTAACAATAATGAATGTGGATGGAAAATTGGAAACTAAGACCTACTTTAAACACACTGATACGAATGCGTTCATTCCTCAAGGTATTGAACATCACCCTAAGTGGTTAAGATATGTTCTAAAGAGTCAGTTTTAGGGGATCAGGAGAAACTGTTCTTTGATGAAAGACTGTGAAAGACTGTGAGGATCAAGGGGAAGAACTCCTGAGAAGATTCATAAAGAAGGGATATAAAGAAGAAGAAATAAGGAGAACCTTTGAACAAGTAGGAAAGAAGAAAAGAAAGAACTTAATTAAAGAAAAACAGAAAAGAAAAGATAAGAAAAAGGGTGTAATACCATTAACAACCTAATTCAATAGAAAATACAAGGAGGTGGAAAGGGTTATATCCAAGCATTGGGGTCTATTAAGGAACGACAAAGATCTAGTGCGAATTATTAGTAACAAGTCCCATTTCATATATAGAAAGGCAAGAAATATTAAGAATAAAATAGTAAGGAGCATTACAACAAAGCCACAGAAAGAATAAACCATAAAAAGCAAAGGATCCACCCGGTGTGGAAATTGTGGTGTCTGTAAATCAGGAAAGGAAGATAACAGAATATGTGACAACCTCAAATGGGAAGATGACGTAGATACGGGACTTCATTACCTGTGACATGAAGAACTGTATCTATCTGGTGGAAGGCGGGTGCTCGTTCCAGTACATAGGAAGAACATCCAGGAAACTGAAAGAATGCTGGAGCGAGCACCTGAGGAACATCAGAAATGGGGATGTAAAACACCCTCTTTCTGGACACTTCAAAGAACACAAATGTAAAGTGGAGGAAATCAGAAGAATGATAGGAATTAAAAAAGTGGTGGGTAATTGGCGGAGTAAGTATTTAGAGGAATCACTTGCTAAGAAGGAAATGGAAATTATTTATAATAGTGACACAATGCACCCAGAAGGCCTGAATAACGCATTTGAGTTGAAATGGTTTTTGGGAGATTAAATGATTCAGCTTTAGTATGTATACAGCAGGATGTATTATCTTCAGATTTTCTGTTGTATCTATATAACTGTTTATGACTGGTGGGCACTCATAGATATGTCCTGGGTAGCCCCCCTCTGTAGATAATAGGTTTACTGGGCTTCATGGTAGTACGAGTCACATGGGGGCTAGGACGTGTGAGGAGTATGTGAAGTTTCAAGATGCAAACCCCTTGGATGTAAGGACCCAGGGGACTAAGGATAGATATTCCTTTCTTCTTTACTTCTTAACCAAAGAGATCACTTGTGATATACATCGGTATGATAGTTAGGAGTGATATTTATATTGTTTATGGGAGGAAAATTTCACTATTTATAAGTGTGGGACGTTTTTGGATGAATTTTAGTTTCATCTTAATTATTTAGGGTTTGAAGATGCACTGGAAGGTGAATAGATTTTTTTTTAAAATTTACATGATGGGATGGAAACCAAGGGAAACACACAGATAATAGTTCACATGCACCTACCAAGGTCAAGTATTTAGCATTATGAAATGCGGAATATTTAAAGAATGAAGCAGTATTTGGAAGGATCTTTCCATCTAAAGATTAATTCTTATGGAAACCTGTTGGATGTCACTGTTTGAATGATGGTTTTGTGCGTTAGATGAAATCAATTGTATTAATATAGATTGAGCATAAGAATAATCATTATAGGAATTTGCTATGTCTAATGTACGCATGCAGAAGGTTTTACATTGTTGGTTGTTAGATATACTAATATGGATATAGGAATTTGACATTTTTTGGTGAAAAGATTTGTCAAATTTTTTGGATATTAATACATCAGAGTTTAGGACCCAGAGTATTACATATAGGAAAAAGTCCAGTTCAGTTGGATGTCAAGAATGAGGGGATTATAATAGGAACTGTTCAAAGTTTTATGTGGTTATTAGTTTTGGTTTAAGGGTTAGACACTTAAGTAAAGAAATATTTGTTTGACACTAAAATGAGATTTTTTTAAATAAATTTTGCTAATTATGGAAGTGTATATGATAAAGATATTTGCAGACTAATCGGTGAAAATAAAAAATGTGAAATGTATATCACAGGAAAAGAGGAAAGAATTTTGAAGAGAATCTTGTTGTTTATATAAAAATAGAAAAACATACAAAAAAAAAGATATGTGGAACAATACTATCAAACAAGGATGGAAGCGTATTTATGCAAAATATGACTTGACATACTGCGAATAACATATGCTATGGAAACGCATATGTGGAGAGAAAATAGAATGAAGACGTTTAATATAAAGAGGCTATATCTGATTTAATTTAAATCTTGTCCATTGATGGATAACGTCAGAGAAGGATATAAGGCGGCAAAACATCAACTACCCCCTAGAACACACCTTGAGAAAGAGTGCATAGCACTTGAAACGCGTTGGTGTTATAGAGATGCAAGCCCGTTGGTAATTCTAAAGTACTGTGCCCACTTATCTTCTCACTCTTGAGGTTGCACAGTATAGGGCCAATTTTTACTTGTGTTACAGACTATGAGTGGTTAGAACATCTTAGAGGATAAGAGGTATAGAAGCCTTAGAAAACGGGACTTCCTCTTGTAGGGGTAAAGACTGTAAGAAAAGGACTCCATGCTGCAAAGGGAAATCAAAAGTGATTAATTTGTTTGTTTTTATTTGAAGTTTTGTTTTGTTTTTTATCATTATTGAGAAATAACATCACATTTATTAAGAATTTACGAGCATAATTGTGGAGACAACCAAAGGGAAAAGAAACCTGTATATGCAAAGATACAATAGAAATCCAATGTGAGTTATTATTCTGTTTGCTGGTATTGTGCGGTGGTAACAATGTTGCATTTAGATCTATCTTCTTGTTTGCATGCCCACGGATCCACAGCGAGATTTGGACATCGGGATTCTGAGGAGAAAGAAGTCGAGAAATGTGTGAGTAGATATATGCTTTTACTTACTGCGTTTTACATTAAGATCTGCACAAAGTCACTTTTTCCCTATCCGTCTTATTATCCTGAGGACGGAGGAGTCTTTGTATATTGAGGACGAAGGAAGGAGTCTTTGTATATTGAGGACGGAGGAAGTATAAAGAGGAGGAGAGAAAGGAATTATTTACATGCAAACCATTCAAGAGATTCAAAGTGTGAGTGGGCCCATAAATTGTTATAATTAATGTGGTGATACCGAGTCACACAGGGGATCCTCCTTTGTCTTTTTGGTTCTTTGAAGGGTGAAGAGAATAAAGAAAGAGAAAAAGATAAGGACAGATTGCATTAAAAGACTGATATATTTTTATTGGACTTTTGGAAGTTTAAAGGATAAAAGAAATTTGGACAAAAAGCCAGGAAGGTTATGAACCAAGTACTGTACATTATTAAAGCGCCTGTTTGATTGTTGTGTCTGTGTATAATTGATTGTAGTTCCCAAGGGTTTAACCGTTGGAGGAATATTTGATTTGGGGTATTGGTGTATACCTTTGCACAACCACCAGGCAGCCACAAGTTGGAGCACTGATAATCAGTTGTTCGTACAGATCTCATGTTGTGAACATGCCTAATATCACTACGCATACACCCTGACACATACTTGCCAGCTCTCGCAGAATGTCCTGCAGTCTCCTGGAATACGGGCATTGCTCTAGGGTAGCAGGCAAATCTCCTGCATTTGGCCACAGTGGCGCTCAATGCCAAACATAGTGACCCGGATTCAGATTTAATAATGCAAAGGAACTAACTAACGCAAGCTGCTTGTGTAAGTCCCCGTGCAAGCAACATCTGCACATGCGTGGGCCAGATGTTACACAATAAATCTGTGCATGGAGATCTGTATGTTGAAGAAACAGAGGCAACCGGGGCGGCTTTAAGCTGCTATATACGAATCTGTGTGTGTACGTTATAAACATGATAGTGCCCATAACTCCGTACAAGAGAGGGGTGTGACAGGGGAGTTCACTCTACTCTTCCATATGGATTTCCAAATGTATCATGTGCGGAGGTCTAAATACAGCCCAATTTATTTAAATAAAAATATGATTTGATTTAATGCAAATCACTATCTCAATTACCACCCCTACCTACCAATACTGTCACCCATAGCGTTGCTAAGGATGGGGCACAACATACTGTCTGCACTTTCTTAAAGGTTGGTAAGTATGCTGTGAAGAGGTAGGTGTACATTCACTGTGTCCATTTCTCTGCAGCAAAGCTGTACATTTCCACACATTTGCTTTGCTTCGGATAACAACGGTGCAACGTGGAAAAATGGACAGTCCCTCTGATAGGTGCTGCCAAGCACAGTTTACAAAAGAACCAGCATCTATTTATGATCTATTCAATTAAGAAAGAAAAAAACTAACTCTATCCCTTAAAGGGTTTCCTGTTAGTCATTTTTTTTGTTCCTCTTTACATTTTCAGTAATAATCATCCACAGAGGGTTTCTGTTCAGAGGAAATTAAATATATTCAATAAACAAATAACCAAGGATTACACTGTCAAGCAAAAATAAACAGGACGGGGAATTTTAGAGTTATCGATCTATCCTCCAGTCACTTAGATATGCTAAATATCATATTTCATATCTGCCAAGTTGTCCTGCCCCAATAGCTTTAGCTATTAGAGTAATTATTCAGCTCAATTGTTCTCACATATGTCTGCAAACACAACCATTTATATTTATTATATCTTGTGACGGCTGCTTAACATATGGTGAATGATTGTTACTAAATAGAGGGAAGTCGTGCAGAAATGCATTTTACTAATTAAGAAGAAAATGACTGTTTACTTTAAATTTAGATAAAATGTCTATAATTAACAAGGCAAACGTTTGTATTTAAAAACAGTCATACTAACCCATACATTCTGCTTAGAGCTGTACATCAGCAGACCAATGCACAGGGAAAGACTTCCTTGAACATTAGCCCGCTGTTAATGTAGGTCCGCAGTGCCCAGCCACCTATGTGACGTCACGGGTTATGTCACATAGGGGATGGGGCAGCGCTGATGTGTTCCAGGACCCAAAATTTCTGGCGGTGGCCCCACTTGCCTGTATGGATTTCTAGATGCAGTGGCTATCAACAGAGCCAGCCCTAGGCATAGGCGACATAGGCGAGTCGCCTAGGGCGGCATTTGGTCAGGGTGGTGACAAAAACTCTGGGCTGTCCAATTTTAGAAATGGACAGCCCAGAGTTTGTGCCGCCCCCCTTGACCAAAACTGCAGTGAGTGATGGGCAGTGGGCAAGTTGCATGGCCAACGTGATACGCTTTGCGGAGGGATGCAGCGCCAGGCTGGAGAGGAGCCGGCGGTCATACAATAGGTTCCTGTATGACCTGCCACATCCATTACATAGAGCAGCTGATCGGAAAATTCCTTTCAGCTGCTCTATGTAACAGTTCCTGTATGAAGGGAGGAAGAGAGAGAAGAAGGGTGCCGCAGAGTAAGACTCAGCAAACGTAAACATGATGGGGGTGGCTATACGTGATGTGGGATACTAAGGGGCTGCATATACATGATGGGTATACTAAGGGGCTGGATATACATGAAGGGGATCCTAAGGAGCTGGATGCACATGATGGGGATACTAAGGGGCTGGATACACATGATGGGGATACAAAGGGGCTGGATATACATGAAGGGGAAACTAAGGGGCAGAAACAATGGATGGAAAGAAAATGCTTTCATGGGCACAAAAAGAGGGGGCAGAAACAATGGATGGATACAAGACAGGGCAGAAACAATGGATGCACACAAAAAGGGGGCCAAACAATAGATGACATAAGGAGTGGGCGGAAAGGCTACATGAGCACACAAAGAGGGGGCAGAAACAATGGATGAACATAAGGAGGGGGCAGATATGCTGGATGGGCACACAAGAAAGGGAGAAACATTGGATGGACACAAAGAGGGGACCAAAACTATGGATGGACATAAGGAGGGGGCAGAAATGCTGGATGGGCACGAAGAAGGGAGCAGAAACAATGGAGGGGACACAAAGTAACAAAGACTGGATGGGCACACAAGAAAAGGGAAGAATTATTGTATGGAAACAAACAGGAGGCAGAAAAACTGTATGAACACACAAAGAGCAAAACAAACCTTTAATTAAGATGGAAAAACCTGCAAAAAAATAAAACCTAAAGTCTCGAGTTATATAGTGGAAGGAACATGGTCCCAGCAGTAAGGTAGTGATGTGAGGAGAGGAATGGAGACAGCAGGAAGACACACAGCCAGATTCAATTGTCGGCGGTATTTTAAAAAATATTGCGTCTGGAAAAAATACCACGTCTTCACCGGCTGTTTAGCGTAAAAAATTTGGCGATTCAATTGCTTTTTTACCGCTGCGCAAAAAGAGCAGGCAGCGATGAAGAAATTTAAGGGGAAAAAAAAAAACCTTTTTTGAACGTCACAAATCACTTCCTGCTAGCAGGAAATGCTCGGCGCTAATGGCAGGTTATTGGCCAGTGTCTGAAATATCGTTCTCACGATATATCAGACACTGGCCAATAACCTGTCATTAGCCCCGGGCATTTCCTGCTAGAAGGAAGTGATTTGCCATATGGCTACCATAACTATCCGTGCAATGTCCGCACGGACATTGCCTCTCCCCGCCGCCCTCCCCGGCTAATTTAAATCCCACCCCCTTCCCACTTCTACCTAATCCCTCCCCACCACCTCTTTCTACTTAAAATAGTCTGTTCAGTCTCTAAAGGCCAGACAGAGGCAATCTACGTATCGAACAGGTATGTAGATTGCTCAAAGGACCTATTACGCATGCACTGTAGGTCCTATACTAAGGATACACACCTAAGAAGCATCTGCCATAGAGAATTAAAAATGGCTTTTACATATAAGCTCAAACTAATGAAATGCTGGTGAAATGCTGTATGTATGTTTAACATGCTTATTTTGAAATAATGAAACATTGGGCCAGATCCAGACCTATGTACATAAGCGATTTTACTCTAGCTGCTAGCGTAATTTCAGCTTTTTGTACGTTCTGCGCATGCGCACGGCATGCACGCCCATAACACTGTAGTAACGTACGAAGGGGCTTGCCAACAATACGCTAGCCGTAACTACGCTAGAACTACGCACTGGAGGCGGGATGAGGCATTTAAATCATACAGTATGGGCTGGGTAAGACAGTTACGTCTGTCAGGACGCTACGTACGTGTGTGGTTACATAGGGTTTGAGAAGCGTAAAACAGCCAAAGTATGTACAAATGAGGGGAGTGCATAGTAAATACACTGGCATAAATACGCTATGCGTTTAAACATAACAAGCACTTAGGTCTGGATCCGGCCCATTGATCTTGCCTTGTTAACTAAGTTTTCAGTATGTTTTTAATAGTAACAGAACTCCTTTAATTTGCTCTAATCCCATGCTCGCATACAAGGGTGTCCTATTGGCAGGTCCCTACTTTAATATTGCCACGCCATTCCAATATAAAATGGGGAATGTACGGAAATCAGGATTGGCCTTAACCCAGTCCTTACTGAACAAGTTAAATACACCCCCTCCTCGCCGTACGCAATCTGTCCTTCCTACCCCACCAATGAAAGGGAACCAAATCCGTTCTGGAAGCCTTATTTGTACACATGCACACTCAGAAAATGTGTTCCTTTTCCCCTTGATAAAGCAGAAAACTCCACATAAAGTCTGTTTATTTCACCTCCACTACCTTTATGTCATGATTTACCTCCAAAAATTACTTCTGGATATCAACACACAGTAGTATATAAAGACTGGAAAATTGCTTACATAGTACAGCAGTCAGGAATCCCTGAGTTATATAATTTCTTGCCTGATACAATAATATACTTAATATACTATAAATCTCATTTTGGTTCACTTATGTTCCTCATTTTAAAATATTTGAGAACATGTTCCTCAACTCTTTGGAATACATCAGTATCATTATACATAGACAATACAATATATATCATACATGCTTAATGAGTTTGAAGAAGAATAACTGGGCCCATAACTGCCATAGATTTCACAATAAATATTGCATGCATAATGCTAAGTCTGCTTCAAGCAAGACATAATTATACAGTCATAAAACATAGGACTACATATAAACAGTAAAAACATTTTTTACTGTTTATATGAAATGCATCATAACTACTTTGTTATTTATATATTTTCTTTGTTTAGCTTATAAATTATGTACTGCAAGGGATCTGTTATGCAATGTGGAATGAAACATATAACAAACTTATATAACATTTATATAAAAACAGTAAATATATGTAAATTAAACAGCACAAGGATGATTGTGGTACATTTATGTTAAAATTACATGATAATTACTTAGTTCTCACTTGAGAACTCCCTATATTACCATGCAATTTAGACGGGACCTATATAGCTTTGAAAACGTTTGCAGAGAGCAGACGAAACATGTCAGTGGTCCTTATACTTGCATCTCTGATCTTCAACTGGTTGGGACAACAGAGAGAGCGGAGAGGAATCCTTTGACCAGAGAACATAACACCGCCTATCCGAAGACTGGGTAGGCACAGTTTGAACTTCTCGTTCTTTAATCTATGCTTACAGGGAGAAGAACCAAAGTTGGAACCAGTCTCCTGTTCTTTGGAACTGGTAATATCCCAAGCTAGAAGTGTTTTACTCTCTGCCTCACCTTTAATTGTCTAACAACTTTGATAATGACAGCACTATATTAGAGTCCCGTGAAGACTCTCCTGGGGTGTTACTAATTCTAGAATATCCATCACTGCATTTAACTTTAAGTAATATCATCAGGAAATATGCACAGTGATCACAAAAGTTTCAACAAACATTATGCCTTTTTAAATAATATGCAGCTGCATTTAAAACTTGAATCACTGATTGATCTTGTGAATTTGTCTTTTGATTGTTTCGGTTTCCATTGTTATTTTTTTTATTTATGTTTTTAAATTAAAATATCTGTTTTATACCGAGAATGCTAATGATAAGTTTTCCAATAAAACCCAAACAAATTCAAATTTATACAAATATTTTCTAACGCTCTCTATATATATTTTACTTTTTAAAATCAGATTGAAGCAAAGAGATGAAAAATAAAATTCAAAAGAATGGATTTGACCTATAGTTATTGTTTAACACTTAATCTTTGCATGAAATATGCTAAATCAAGACAAAAATAAGTAATTTTGCCAATATACATAAATGCAGTTTATTTACTCACATATTTCTTTAATAACATTTTATTACAAATTACAGAGTAAAATGTAATTATTATATTAATTATGTATTATATTTAAATTAAATATTATGTATATGTTTTCATATTAAACTGATAATTCAAGATTTTTATATAAACAAGGGCTGAATTTTTATTTTCAGGAAAACTCGTTTGCTTTTCCAATATTGTGTAATTTTTGGAAATGCTGAAAAATTCTAATTATAGGCTTTCAGCTAACTTGATTCTAATAGTTTAACCCTATAGTGCGGAAAAGAACCAAAAAGTCAGATAGCATGTTCATTATGGAACACATTTTCCACAATTAAGTTTCTAAAGTAAGAATAATTAAGAAATCTTTAAAGTCTCATATATTATATTTCCAAATCACAATAACAACCATCAAGTGTCCTACATGCAGTAAAGGTTAATTAAAACAGTACAGATTATTGCTATATTTTTCAGCAAAATTGTCTAATTCTCCATTAAATTATTCATTCTTTATCTATTATAAAACACATTAAGCTGTTACTTGAAATGAAGTGTTTTCTGTCATTAAACTGAATTACCTGGTCTGTAGCATAACATAAAGTCCTTCACAATTTTCTGAGGACGATTCTTACATTAATGTGATATGGTAGGTACAAAGTAGATTCTAAAAATGTAGTACATGTAGTTATATAAGTATTACAACCAAATTCTTTTAAAGTACAGAAATATAAAGGATCAAAATGGAACATGAAATAGACTGTTTGAGAAATCTGTCAGTCTTTTAGATGAAACCAGTAAAATATTGTATCCTAAATCTCATGTACAATTTGTCATGTTCTTGGGTGTAGCTGTCTTATTTGGAGAATGACACAGCATACATAATAGTAATATTTATATTCCATATTAATGTAGCTGTGAAGGAGGGAGGCGGGTAGCGGCAATGTCCTTGCAGACATTGCATGATTAGCTAAGGTGCCATAAGGTACCTTAAAAGGAGGGCGGGATGGGGCAGGACGGGTGAGTTAGTTGCGGATCTGTCTTCACCTAACTCCCCTGGATCTGTGAATCCGGTCCTATTTCCGTACGTTATCCTTTGCTGCAGAGGCTGTCGTATGGAATTGCTAATCCTCAGGGCACTCCCCCCTCTGCTCTCCTACATGCGGATTGGGAATTCACCACTTTGAACCTACCTTATGTATTCCATGCAGAAACCCTTCTGTGCAAAATACTGAATTCTATGGAAACCCTTAGACAAAGCCCTAACTGTACAACTGACATGCTCTGCCCACCCACCCCCACCCCCATGCATATTTCCTGTGCTTAGATCTGTATGTAGCACAGCATCAGTCGACTATGCTCCATTGCGGAAGCAACGGTACTGCGCATGCACTGTGCCATTTTCTTTTGTTTGAACCTGGGCATTGTTATTATGAGTTGCTCTTTTACTTTTATATGCTGTGCTCTTATCTTTACTATTGTTATCATGGTTTCTGTTAGAATACATTATTTCTTCCCTATATTTGATTATATTCCGCCAACAGCAAGGACAATATTTTTGATCAAAAATAGACATTGTTATTTGTCCTTATTATATTAAAAACACAAACCAATTAACAGTTCTAGTCCGTTAATATAAATCATGTTAGTTTAAATAATCAATCCATAGTTTAATTGCAAATCTTTTATTTTCTTTAACTTCTTGTATAGTCTTTACTTCAGTACTGAGTGGACAAATGAATGACCTTTATATAATCGAAAAGATTGATTAAGCAATCTTTTAAACAATATGTTGTAGGTAAATCTTCCCTAGTATGGTGTTCAATAAATGAACATACATATTAGTTTAATTGAGTTACTAGAGTAGTGAACTTGTAATTTTTCTTTAGCTGTGAGTATGAGAATGATTGTCCAATAAATCTTTCTGTATTCTTTATATGCAATAAATTACCATGTTTTCAATAGCTACTGTTAAGTTGTTCTTAGTTCTAAATGTTTTGGCATATTGATATGGCAGATACAGTCCTCTCCAAGAATCCAGACATAATACAGCAACGTTGATATGTCTGAACATAACAAATTACTAAATCAATCCTTTCCCCATATTATTCCTGTATACTATGCTCCCGCCACCTTCAATTAATTACAATTTTCTCCATTGCTCTCTTTTGTTATCTATCTAGCACAGCCAAAAAGAGTCCAAGGATCCCATAGTAAAGTGGTAACTGGAATAGGGTGTTTGGCCCACAAAATGTGAATACTATAACTATATTATTGTGCATAGGGGTCCATGCAACAAAAGACTGAGAAAAAGTTTATGATAGAGGTAAGTTAGTGATTTTCTAGTGATCCTTTAGAGTGGTCGACTCAAAGTTCCTCTTCAGGCCATGTTTTAAACATCTGGAGGTAAATTTACTAAAGGCAATCTTTTTGTAAATCGCTATTTTTAGTGATTTTTGTGGATGATTTTGAACTAGCAGCATTTCCCAAAAAAATAAAAAGCTGCAAAAATCCCCGAAAAAAATAGTAAAAAAAAAAGAGCAGGGTGTGTGTGTCGCTTTAATAAATACCTGTTATAGTGAATAAATTAATATTAAATAAATAAACATTTAAATTTACTTACAAAATGCCATATATGTACTAAAAATGCAATGCATGGCATGCTATTAACCCTTAGCATGCTGCCACATATAGTATTAGAAGGCACAGCATGCCCATGTGTTGCAGGGCATGCTGTGACTTTTAGTACCATAAGCATCCATCAGCATGACAAGTGTTAATGGCATGCGCCATGGATTATATGCCCACTTAAAGGGTTAATCTAACACTTTCTAATGTGTCCCCAATATAGTTCAAATCTTGTCTTTATAATTGTCCCTTATGTCTAATATGTATCTGGCATAGTATCCATTATAAATTAATTCACACATAGTGCCCCATTACAATTAATTCATACACAGTGCCCTGTTAGAAGTAATTCACATATAAGTGCCCATTATGTCATATAGTTTGCCAATTATGTCCTTGATACTTTATTTTAATAGTATGTGAAAATAAAGAAAAAAAGAGACAAACAGAAGCGCTAATGATGTTAAAAGCTGCTTTTGTCACAGATCACTGCAAGAAGAATGCCACCTTCTATTGTAATGATGATAATCAGGGGTGATCTATAGTGTAAAGTGCTCCATAGAGGGTCCTCTGAATCACTATTAACCAGGCTGGTATTTAGAAAGCCTAAGGAAAAATATTTTTTATGTTTCTTATAACGTCATCCGCTGATATGTATATATCCTATAAAATACTGTGTGTTTCTAATGATGCCACCCACTGATAATATGTATCCACACACAATATAAAGGAATACAATATGAGCAATACGGTATAGAAACTTATAGAAACAAAGTTTCAAAGTCCATGGGCCTCACTGTCACTGCAATAGTTTAAAACAAGGACTGTACTACAATCTACAAATAACACTGGCTATCAGAATATCCTAGTGAGCCACTATATAAGTAGAATGATGTAGACACTTATAGCAAACAAAATGTCAAAGTCCGTAATTCCCACTGACACGGCAGTGATATAACATAGAACTGTTCTCCAATCGATAGGTCACACTAGCTATCAGAATATCCTCAAAAATAATAATGAATAAGCAAGCGTGACTCACACAGTTCGCAGTGGTATGGAGAGTTGTTTCCGTGTTGGGAATGCGCCGTAAGGTATATAGCGGCTCCGTTAAGTCTATTTACTCCCCTTTTTATTCGTTTTTCCTTTGCTAAGGCTGTTTTTCTTACTGGTTTTAACAAGGGCACCTTCTTAACAGCTGTTCTTCTTTTTCTCACCTCTCCATCCCCTTGATTCTTACTATATTCCCCCTTACTGCACTCAATGTCTATCCCATAAATATTTTCCTGCCCCTCTCCCCCAAAACCTAGTTTAAAATCTCCTCCAACTTTCTAACCATTCTCTCCCCTAGCACAGAAGCTCCTTCCTCATTCAGGTGCAATCTATCACGACAATAAAGATGGCATCTAACTGAGAAAACAGCCCAGTGCTCTAAAAACCCCAAACCCTCCTTCCTACACCAATCTCTTAGCCACGCATTAACCTCCCTAATCTCCCTCTGTCTCGCTGGACTAGCGCGTGGCACAGATAGTATTTCTGAAAATATGACCTTGGATGTCCTTGCCTTAAATTTGCGGCCCAGGTTCCTGAAATCATTCTTAAGGACACCCCATCTCCCTCTAACCCTGTCATTGGTACCAACATGCACCAAGACCGCTGGGTCTTTCCCAGCCGCTCCCAACAATCTGTCCACACGGTCCGCGATATGTCAAACTCGAGCACCAGGAAGAAAGCTCCCTATTCGGCATGCACGGTCCCTGTAGCATATTGTCCTATCTACCTTCCTAATAATTGAATCCCCTACTACCACAATCTCCCTAGGTCTCTGATTACTGTTGATCCCCTCTAAGTCTGAGAGACTATTCCCCTGGCTGTCATAGCAAACCGTCTCACTCATCCCTGCCGCTACTGAACAGCCTTCCACAGTATCTTCATCCAATCTGGCGAACCTACTGGGATTGCACAGCTCAGAACTGGCCTGCCTCTTCCTTCCACTGCCACCCCTTCTAACTGTTACCCAGCTGCCTACCTGTGCATCCTCTTCTGTCTCTGCTCCACCCGGCTCAGCTAAAGCATCAACAGTAAGCTGTAGACTCTGCTCAAGATTTGCAATCTCTCTCAATGTTGCAATGGTCTGCTTTAGATCAGTTACCTGGGCTTCCAAAGAGACCAAGTGCTCACATTTCTCACAGAGGAATGTACCTTGGAAGACTTGCTCCAAGTGTGCATACATATGACAAGACATGCATTGAGTTAGATTTTCAATCCTGCTCCCACTCATCTTATTATGTATAGATCCCTGAATGAAGTACTGCACATGCGCAGTATCTCTCAATCAGGACTTAGAAAAATTTCAGTGCCGACATGAGAAACACTGTGTATTCCGACGGTCTCCCCATATATGCCCTCCTTTTCCTCCCCCTAATAACAGCTATTAGGGGGAGGAAAAGAGGGGTATATGGGAACATCGCCAGAATAATTGTCACTAACGCCAGTCTGACATTCTGTAAATATGTGACACTTCATTTTAATGCGATAGGGCCAGTTTTGAAATGAAAACTGGCCCTATCGCACTAAAATGATCTCTGTAAATAGACCCCCAAGTGCTCACATTTCTCACAGAGGAATGTACCTTGGAACACTTGCTCCAAGTGTATATACCTATGACAAGACATGCATTGAGTGAGATTTTCAATCCTGCTCCCACTCATCTTATTATGTATAACTTATCCCCCCTTGACCCACTGTGTATTTGAAACTACTAACCTTAGATAGCCCGGTCCTGCTTTAAACTCCTTCCTAGTTTTTACTCTGCACTTATAAAAAAATGCACTTGAAATAAAACTGCAATCACAAGCTCAATGCAATCACCACACCCACTAGCTCTAACAGGAAAAATAAAAGTTAGCAACAAACAAAACAACTTGCTACAATATACACTAAGATTCACTCAGCCCAACACTCAGTACACACTCCTTCCTAGTTTTAACTCTGCACTTATAAAAAAAAATGCACTTGAAATAAAAATGCAATCGCCAGCAACAGAAGAGAGGTGATTCTTGTGGTATTATTACAACAGGTAAGCTCCCCGCTTGCCTAGTAATAAACTCACATTCGATGTTCTTGTTCAAAGCAGTCAATTTTAGAGTTCTTTCTTTCTTCACCGTTTCTCCAGTGCCGTATTGACGGATGAACAGATCAGATGGGGTCCTTCGTTGCATGTGGACACTCCAAAATGATGTTAAGGCAAACACCCCCTTCCTCCCTTACCTTCCCTTTGCACAAATTATCAATCTCCGTATTTGTTGAGGCTTTCCAATGTCTTTATTACAAAACTTTTCCTTCACAATAAAAAAAAAAATATTTCTCTCCATAAAATCAATAAAAAGTTGGATCCAGGCAGTGTTCAAATCTCCCTTCCGGGAGGTAATCCCCTGAACCCTGGGCTCCTGCTACTCGTACCGCCTTCCATAATGTTAAAGCACCCCACAATAAATAGCCAGCTCAGAAGGGCCCTATGAGCGACAATCACTACAGAGGGGGGAGAAAGAAGTACGTTCACCAGTTAAGAATCACAGGGGAAGACCTCAAGATCGGCAATCTGCTACCAACGCGTTTCGAACATGTGTGTGTTCTTTTTCAAGGTAAGATAATAATGATAGAAACATAGAAAGTGATGGCAGATAAGAGCCACATGGCCCATCCAGTCTGCCCAGTTGTGTATTTAAAACTAAACTGACCCTGGACTCTATTTACCCTTAATTTAGTTTGAGATTTAGGATATCCTTATATTTATCCCAAGCATACTTAAACTGTTCTACTGTATTGGCCTCAACCACCTCAGATGGGAGGCTATTCCACTTATCTATCACCCTTTCAGTGAAGTAATTTTTCTGAACATTTCCTCTGAATCTACCATCCTCCAGTTTATATTCATGCCATTGTGTTCTACTACACCTCTTCCTTTGAAAAATGCCACCCTCCTTTAGCCGGTCACAACCCTTGATATATTTGAAAGCTGCTATCATATCCCCCCTCTCCCTTCTCTGCTCCAAGCTATACATGTTTTGTTTCCTCTAGCCTTTCTTTGTATGTTTTGGACCATGTATGTTTATGTCATGGACCATTTTAGTTGCTCTTCTTTGCACAGTCTCTAATGTATTTATGTCTTTCTGGAGATATGGGACCCATATATAATTTGGTGTGGTCTAACTTTGCTATCTCCTCCTTTGAGAGATTTTTTGCTCTTTGTGTTGACTCTAGATCACCAATAGTAACACCTCCCTGCTATACAAGGGCTGATCTTATATAGTCTGTGTGGTTGTCCCTTCCCCCTTTAATACTAATACTCTAATACTTATATGTGTACACCTCACCAAAGCCATGTTACAATGTAAGGGGGGATACATTTATATGCATGCATTTAAAATACATTTCTAAGTACTAAGTACTGCAAAGCTTTATCTTTAATCTGAACATCAGAGTTGAGCTTGGAAACTTCCCTCT
>WWET01000676.1:335203-354571 GCA_011038615.1 Limnodynastes dumerilii | reverse complement strand
AAGGCTTCGGCGGCCCGTTGATCTAAACGGGTGCCGAAGCACTATTACAAGTTACTATCCCTCACTGCCGAAATTCTGATTCGGCAGTGAAGGAAAAAATAACGCCATCTGAGGATGGCGTTATTGACTTCATGCCAGCAATCTCCCCATATTCCCCCCTTTTCTTCCCCCTAATAACCGTTATTAGGGGGAGGAAAAGCGGGGTATGTGTGGGGAGACCGCTGGTATCAAGTAGGATGCGGTCATTACAAATAAAAAAAATGTAAAAAAAAATTAGTTTTTTTTTTTAAACAAAAAAAATAAAAAACAACATTAAAACATTAAAATAATATTAAAAAAATACAAAACCCACCTGTCCGATGGACGCGTCCGACTTAGAAGACTCCGGCCCCGATATGAAGACCCTGCACATGCGCAATGGGTTTTCATATTAGGGCTGAAATTTTCTAAGTGCCGCCGTGAAGTCTCTGCGCATGCGCAGGCACTTCACTCAATATGAAGTGCCTGCGCTGCGGGCAGAGCACTTCGAGGGACCTCGGCGGAGGGGTGAGTATTTGTAAATTTTAAAGGGGAAGCTGCCAGGCTCGCCGCGAACACAGGCGAGCCTGGTGCAGCTTCCCTTCGGGGGAAATTTTTTTTTTTTGTAAATATAGCCCAAAAAGTAAGTAAGTGCAACTCTGAAACAGCCCCTTTGGTAAAGTTTACTCAGCAGCAAAGTTAAATAGTTATGAGCTCATATGACTGCAATCTTACATTATGCACAAAATAAAGGATTGTTTCCAGAAAGAGAGAGGAAAAATGATTATTCTGACATTCACTATAATATTTAACTTTAGGGTGCGATAAGGATTAATAAATGAATTAAATAGTTAAGCACATAAGAGGGCATAACAAAACTAGTGGAACTCTACGAAGAAAGCCATGTTTAATTGCAGTGTGGAACTTAAAATGATTTTTTGTATGCAGGGAAGTTACTCTTTTTTTTCTTATTGTTCAGAAATACTAAATTGCTTTCATTTATAACAGTGATTTAGATTTAGACTATGAAAAATAGCCTCTCAACTTGACTCAGGTATAAGCTTAAATATATTGGGCCTGATTCCGACTTAATGACAGCCGATTTATGTATGCAGCGTACTTATGTCGGACTGTGGGAGCGCACTGCGCATGCGTATGCCAGATGTTACTCTTCGGAATTTTGATTGTACGTAGCTTGTTTGTTGTTATGTACGATCAGAGATCTGTATGATAGGGCATGACATCACTACGCATGGGCTAGGTGTTTAAATTGTACAGTATGGGCTTGGTTAGGCACTTACATACGACCACAGAAATGCAAAAAAAAAGCTAGGGCAGTGTTCTAAACATGTAAAGTCATCTAAGTTACGTTAGTGAGAGGGGAGTGCCAGGGGGAGTGCGTTATCCTCTGTAGTGCATATCTTAGGCGCACTTGCGTACGTATAACCATCCAAGTCTGGATCAGGCCCCTTGTTCTTACCCTCAGACTCTGTCAGTATAGTCTTGGTAAAATCCAACCATACCTCCAGTGGATTTCTGTTTTCTGTAACAGGACCAATACTACATTTTACAACCTTCGGATTATGAATTGTGAAACACTACTCTTACAAACTAATAAAACACTTGCACTATTTGTAGTCAGTGATCTCTAAAGTACAATTAGGAAAAGTGTTATGACATATAAGAATAGAGACAATTATTTCTGAAGTATATTAAACTTAATTAGCATATAACATTTAAGACAGCTGCTGAAACTATATTTCTAAGTACTTTGGGATTAATTAGAATTTGATGCTAATTAACTGTGTCTTCATGTGCATAGCATTTAGACACATAAGCATTTTTGTGGCTGAAAACATGGCAAGCATGTCTACAAATTTGCAGCCTTTAACCCCTTCTATGTGTTTAACTGAAAAATCATTTTAACTGCTTTGATCATCTTACTACATTTTACATTTTTTGTTTGTTAATATTTTGTTAAGTCTACAAGTTTAAGTCCATTCAGCCTGCAAGACAAAACTTAAGTTAACATTTACAAAGTACCTAGCTACACAACCTCCCATATACTACAACCACCATCCACAAAAGAACCAGCACCCCTTTAAACTCTTTTATTATCCTTAGAGGTATCTCATACACCTAATTATTTAATCAATATTAAAGAAATTGAAAATACACACACTGAGTTGACTGATATTAAAAATGGTAAGCAAGATCACATTTTTTTCATTTAAAATAAACAGTGTAAATGCCGTAGTTTCAAAGAGCCTCATTTACTAACGTCGATTTTTAACAGTGAATCTAAATCGATAGACATCGCTGTGATTTTTCAGCGATTTTTTCCCAAAAATTGCGGCATTTACTATGCCCGTATTTTTGGCATCGATTTAGATTCGCCATCGATGTTGATCAATTTTAAAATGGAAAAATCACCATGCTTTTCTATCGAAAAGCACGGCAATCCTCCATTTCAAAATCGGCATGCATTTTTCTATCACTTATCCTGCTGACGCATATACTACTATAAGAAAAAGCATGGCCATGTGTTTGTGGCTATGCTAATCCTTATAGTAGTGTAAGCATCAGCCTGATACGTGATAAAATTCTGCAATCAAATGTGTAATGTGTCCCTAATAAATTTTAAACATTCCCTAAATAAACATTTCAACATTACATGACCTAACAATACATTTTTAACCACAAATAAAATGTTAAAAAAAATGTCCCTTACTGTGTATTTTGCTTTTAAAATGTGTAATTAAATAATTAAGTAAAGTAGCAACTCACCGTTTAGCAGTCATCTGTATTGGGTTGATTTGCTTGGATTTTCTTCTTTCTGTAAAGATCTTGTAATGTTGATTGAAGATGCTTGTCAGCTTGCTTAAAGAGGATGGTCCGGTCTTCGGCCTCTTCTGGCACTTGCCACGATGTCCTCCTTCTTCCTCTTCTGGGTCCCCGCTACTAATGACCGGTGTGTCGCTAGAGGGCACCTTTTATAGAAAATATGGTATCATCTACATTAGGGGGCTCTAATAAATGCTCTAGTGACTCTCCCGGAGACTCCTGAAATTCAGGAAGTTCTCCCGGTATTCCTGGAGAGCCTGCAAATCTCGCAAGTGACTTTTACCCCGTGGTTCCATGGAAACCACAGCCTCAAGTCCTGGCCCCCTGCTAGGCCAGGGAGCGACTTGATGATGCAATTTGTGCCATCAAGCCCCGTCCCGATCCATATTTCAGCTAAAAACGGGTACGTTTTAGTCAAGGGGCGGAGCTTAATGATGCAATTTGCATAAATCACACCATTAAGCCCCTCCACCCATAGGGAATCTGTTAAAAGTTGGCAACCATGTACTATTTTAGTGCTTAGACCATTCTTTAAATACAGTATATTGATAATGCTGACCGCACTGTTTATAAGAACTTGCAGTTCCCCCTTCATGAGTACAGCACTGTGAAATAATTTTGTGGTTATGGTCATGTTAAGTTCGTACGCAATGCGGAAATGTGTATACTGGTAAAATAATAGCAGTCCAATCTGATCGCAACTGCAGTCCAACCCATAAAAGATTTATTCTGAAAGGGAGAGGCTTATCTAAAAGAACTAGTCACACCAATAGCCAGTGCAAGTTATTGCTAACGCAATCTTTAATACAAAAGCTTTGGGCCTTCAGGGATAGAGCCTGAAGGATCAAAGAAATGTCTTCTGTTCTCTGATAGATGGATTCTTCTGGTCATCTTGAATTCCTTGTAGCTCATAGCTCATTGGATCCTCACAGTTCTATTGTCCCTTGTCCAGTGGTTAATCAGCATAATGTACAGGTGTTCCTAGCCTAGCTAGCAGCCTCCACCCAGTACGCCGATCATGTCTCCAGTAGTAGCTATCGTTTCGATACGTAGATTGCGTATATGCGGTCTAAAAGACCGCATATATGCAAACTACGTATCGAAACGATACATAGATTACGTACAATAGCTACTACGCATGCGCAGTAGCTACTGTTTATTGAACTACGTCCGTCTATGGAAGACGGATATAGTTCTGGATCCGGCGCATTGTCCTTGTCACAACATGTGCATAGGACATTTCTTCAAAAAAAGATTTCACTCTCATAAGATTGGCACACTAGTGTCTTAGCCACGGATTGGAGCAACCCCCAGACTGGGTTATAAAGTGTTCTTTTTTTTTTTTTTTGGATCACTTTCTTATGAACTTTGATTAACTTTATCCACTATTTAAAATGAAACTTGCACTTGTGTAATCACTTATTTGCCTATATTTCTTAAAAACCTGCAAACAATGCAAGTATAGAAATAAAATCATATCTATTGCAGACTAAGGGCTTGATCCTGCACTACGGCCGACAGGGGAATTACGTACAGCGCATACGTAAATTCCCTGTCTAGAAGGTTGTACGCATGAGCACAACCTTCTTACGATGTTGAAAGGGTCGACGTACATAACGTATGTTACATATGCCAGCTTTTACAAGAAAGGGCTGTTCCCCCATTACGATTGTCGTATCTCCGCTGTGAAGGCGGAGCTAGACATGGTAATGAGGGGATGGGGTGGGGGAAGCCCTGTTATGATCAGGTATGCAGCCGTGAGGCAGTATAACTGATCGTAAAGGTTAAGGTAGGAACTGGACATGTAAGTGGCATGCACTCCTCGCTACGAGGACAACCGTAATGACCTCGGGAGCCTGTAAGGCATACGTAGGTCTGGATCCAGCCCTAAATCTGCACATTATACCATTTTTCTATATATCTTATGCGATATATATAAGCATTTTTATTATATAAGTATTTGAAAACGTTCTTAATGAAATGTTATACTCTCATTAACAGCATCATCAATTTATGCAATACAAATATGGGTAAATTCATTCCAGACATAAAAAAAATTTGCGACACTTAAATCGAGTGTTTATTGAATTGAATTTATCTTGTGTATAAAGTATGTTGTATTTATTATTGTCTAAACAAATCCCATTATGATGAACGCATTACTGTGTTCTGTAAATTACATCTATTTTATATTGTAGATATGAATTCAAATAAAAATATTTTCCATTTAAACCCTTTCTGGTGTTCATGACGACGTAGCATTACAGTACTAGATATAACATATATGACACCGCTGTCCCAAACTGCAGCCCTTGTTGTACCTACTTCTGTTCTGATGTCCAGGGTCACCCAAAGGCTAGCTTATGCTGTCAAATCCAGTGTCTGCAGGAAGCTGACATGAGTTAATTATGCATAATAATGAACAAGTTCAAAGCAAAGGTGTTCTTCATTATTGGATGTTGCATCAACATAGGAAAAACTCAATAAGTGAGCAGATTGAGCCTCAGCACCAGTATCTTGTGATGGTTACATCTTATTTTGCTTAGTGTATTTGGTTAGTTTTTTCTTCTACCCCAGGCAAGTCAAACTTGAGGGCCAGAAGCTTACATTTTTCAGCCCCATCTCACAAAGCGAGATCTGGTTTTATAGCTGAAAAAGGCCTTCTATCAGCCGCTGCAGCGGTTACACAGCACAGCTGATAGCAAACTGCTTTCAGCTGTCCTGTATAACTGCCACAGGAAACAGACAGCAGGAAACAGATTGCTTTACGGCCATCGTCACACAGAAGAGCTGGAAAACGGCGTAAACCATGAAGTAGGTACATGATGGTAGGCTACAGGAAGTTATAAACAGGGAAAGTTGGAGACTACTGAATGGGCAATTACTGGGAGCTGGAGCTATATGAATAGGGAATACTGGGGAGCTGGAGACATATGAATGGGAAAAACTGGGAAGCTGGAGACATATGTTGGGGAATATTGGGGAGGCTGGAGATATATGAATGGGGAATTACTGGGAGTTGGAAACATATGAATGGGAAAATTACTGGAAACTGGAGAAAAATAGCATGAGACTTTTTATTTTTTCTTGCGGACCACACAATCAGTTTTCTACTCTCACTATAGCCATAGGAACAAATTCCATGCTCACTAAGATTCTCTGTCTGTCTAGCAGAAGTCGTAAGACTATGCTCCATAGACAAAAACTAAATAAAAACACTTGTGGCTTAATGTCTGATTACGACATAATACATTAACTTAAAACTTATAGCTTATAGCTTAAAAGCTTAGAAACTTTATGACTCAAACTCCAAAAGGAAATGATAATGTGTTTTCTCTGGTCATAAGTCAATTCTCGGTCTTATCTGTGTGGAGTTTGTATGTTCTCCCGGTATCTGCGTGGGTTTTCTCTGGGTGCTCCAGTTTCCTCCCACATGCCAAAAAACATGTTAGTAGGTTAACTGGCTGCCAAAAAAATAAACCTAGTGTGTGTGTGTTGTTGGAAGTGTGGATCCAGGGGGTTGGGACTGATGTGAGTGACAATTTTTCTCTGTATAATATCTGAAGGGTGGTGGGCTCAGGAGAAGTTTGAGGAAGGTTTGGTTCACAGGAAGGGTGGTTGAAAGGGCAGACAAGTGTTTCTTATCTGCCATCAAATTCTATGATTCTATGAACTATCTTGTTATAATAATGTTGTTCAAACTTGGTGGCATTGTAAAACAGTGTATGCGCAAGCACTAGACCGTGCCTTCCTGCACAACTTTTGGGAGGGGCGCTAGCGATACAAGCACTAACTGGTTTTACTTATGCATATTAAATAACAAGGAATAATGCTGGCTTTATTAACCATTTGATATTGCTCCAGTGATGCAGACCTTTGTTGTTGACCAACCTTTCTCTTGCATTGTATTCATCCTTTGGCTTTAAATCTGGCCACAATATTTGTTATTACCCATGGGAATCTATCTTGCTCACAGTCTCTCTGAAGATTTATTAAAATGCACATTATTTATTTGAGTTGATCCTCATACCTTAATTTAATTACACAGTATCAAAGTTGACCTAATCTTTTTGCTTTAACCTTCAGAGGCATGTAATAGTTACTGGGAATATTCCTTCTGGTACACCTCTAGGTTTAATCATCAAATTCACAGGCTTCATGATCCATTTGCACAATTTATTTCAGTAGTAATCTCATCATATATAATGGATTTCTGAATTTACATTTAATAAGGTAATGCAGTACGCAATATTTGTAGCTGTTGAAACATTATAACCCATTACTTAATGCCCTTAAAGCAACCACTATTGTTTTATCCCTTTACTGCACAGATTTAGCACACACACACACACACACTGGCATATATTCTGTAGTTTCAGGTTTTATATATATATATATATATATATATATACTTTATTTATGACCTGAAACTACAGAATGTATGCCAGTAATAGTTTGGTAAGACAGATTTTGTGGGTTTCAGTGGTGTCCTGTGTGCTCTGCCTTCTTCTCTTCTCTCCCATTCTGCCCTTCACCTGGTCCTCCTGTGCTGTGTCCTGTGTGCTCTGCCTTCTTCTCTTCTCTCCCATTCTGCCCTTCACCTGGTCCTCCTGTGCTGTGTCCTGTGTGCTCTGCCTTCTTCTCTTCTCTCCCATTCTGCCCTTCACCTGGTCCTCCTGTGCTGTGTCCTGTGTGCTCTGCCTTCTTCTCTTCTCTCCCATTCTGCCCTTCACCTGGTCCTCCTGTGCTGTGTCCTGTGTGCTCTGCCTTCTTCTCTTCTCTCCCATTCTGCCCTTCACCTGGTCCTCCTGTGCTGTGTCCTGTGTGCTCTGCCTTCTTCTCTTCTCTCCCATTCTGCCCTTCACCTGGTCCTCCTGTGCTGTGTCCTGTGTGCTCTGCCTTCTTCTCTTCTCTCCCATTCTGCCCTTCACCTGGTCCTCCTGTGCTGTGTCCTGTGTGCTCTGCCTTCTTCTCTTCTCTCCCATTCTGCCCTTCACCTGGTCCTCCTGTGCTGTGTCCTGTGTGCTCTGCCTTCTTCTCTTCTCTCCCATTCTGCCCTTCACCTGGTCCTCCTGTGCTGTGTCCTGTGTGCTCTGCCTTCTTCTCTTCTCTCCCATTCTGCCCTTCACCTGGTCCTCCTGTGCTGTGTCCTGTGTGCTCTGCCTTCTTCTCTTCTCTCCCATTCTGCCCTTCACCTGGTCCTCCTGTGCTGTGTCCTGTGTGCTCTGCCTTCTTCTCTTCTCTCCCATTCTGCCCTTCACCTGGTCCTCCTGTGCTGTGTCCTGTGTGCTCTGCCTTCTTCTCTTCTCTCCCATTCTGCCCTTCACCTGGTCCTCCTGTGCTGTGTCCTGTGTGCTCTGCCTTCTTCTCTTCTCTCCCATTCTGCCCTTCACCTGGTCCTCCTGTGCTGTGTCCTGTGTGCTCTGCCTTCTTCTCTTCTCTCCCATTCTGCCCTTCACCTGGTCCTCCTGTGCTGTGTCCTGTGTGCTCTGCCTTCTTCTCTTCTCTCCCATTCTGCCCTTCACCTGGTCCTCCTGTGCTGTGTCCTGTGTGCTCTGCCTTCTTCTCTTCTCTCCCATTCTGCCCTTCACCTGGTCCTCCTGTGCTGTGTCCTGTGTGCTCTGCCTTCTTCTCTTCTCTCCCATTCTGCCCTTCACCTGGTCCTCCTGTGCTGTGTCCTGTGTGCTCTGCCTTCTTCTCTTCTCTCCCATTCTGCCCTTCACCTGGTCCTCCTGTGCTGTGTCCTGTGTGCTCTGCCTTCTTCTCTTCTCTCCCATTCTGCCCTTCACCTGGTCCTCCTGTGCTGTGTCCTGTGTGCTCTGCCTTCTTCTCTTCTCTCCCATTCTGCCCTTCACCTGGTCCTCCTGTGCTGTGTCCTGTGTGCTCTGCCTTCTTCTCTTCTCTCCCATTCTGCCCTTCACCTGGTCCTCCTGTGCTGTGTCCTGTGTGCTCTGCCTTCTTCTCTTCTCTCCCATTCTGCCCTTCACCTGGTCCTCCTGTGCTGTGTCCTGTGTGCTCTGCCTTCTTCTCTTCTCTCCCATTCTGCCCTTCACCTGGTCCTCCTGTGCTGTGTCCTGTGTGCTCTGCCTTCTTCTCTTCTCTCCCATTCTGCCCTTCACCTGGTCCTCCTGTGCTGTGTCCTGTGTGCTCTGCCTTCTTCTCTTCTCTCCCATTCTGCCCTTCACCTGGTCCTCCTGTGCTGTGTCCTGTGTGCTCTGCCTTCTTCTCTTCTCTCCCATTCTGCCCTTCACCTGGTCCTCCTGTGCTGTGTCCTGTGTGCTCTGCCTTCTTCTCTTCTCTCCCATTCTGCCCTTCACCTGGTCCTCCTGTGCTGTGTCCTGTGTGCTCTGCCTTCTTCTCTTCTCTCCCATTCTGCCCTTCACCTGGTCCTCCTGTGCTGTGTCCTGTGTGCTCTGCCTTCTTCTCTTCTCTCCCATTCTGCCCTTCACCTGGTCTTCCTGTGCTGTGTCCGCTCTGCTCTGCCTTCTTCTCTTCTCTCCCATTCTGCCCTTCACCTGGTCTTCCTGTGCTGTGTCCTGTGTGCTCTGCCTTCTTCTCTCCCATTCTGTGCTTGTAACCACTTCAGGGGAGAAGTTCCGCCGTGAGGCTGTAGGCACTCATAGGGATAATTTCTATCCCCTCTCTCTCCAGATTAGGTAGTTTTTCCCCCCTTATATTGACTCTAATAGAACAAGCATTTTTAAGCTAATCTCTGATAAATTGAATTAACTACCTTCCAAGTATCTGCAACATTTAGAGCCCCACTAGAAAATAGCACTTGCGGTCTATATACAGTTCTTTTATATTTCACCTTTTAAATAATTTTATTTTAATTAAGAATACAGTAAAAGTTATGTTTTAAATACTGATAATCGATGTGTCTACATCACCACAATTTCCGTTTAGAATAAACCTTTTGTTTATAATATATTTTGACTCAGTGTATCCTTTGAAGTATTTCAGAAGGGTGTGCACCCACAATCAGTCTCCCTTGTCTCTGAATTCAGTCTGGTCCTCCTGTACCGTGTCCTGTTCGCTCTGCCGTCTTCTGTTCTCTCCCATTCTGCCATTCACCTGGTCTTCCTGTACTGTGTTCTGTGCGCTCTGCCGTCTTCTGTTCTCTCCCATTCTGCCCTTCACCTGGTCTTCCTGTACTGTGTTCTGTGCGCTCTGCCTTCTTCTCCTCTCTCCCATTCTGCCCCTTCGTCTGGTCTTCCTGTGCTGTGTCATGTGCACTCTGCCTTCTTCTCTTCTCTCCCATTATGCCCTTCACCTGGTCTTCCTGTGTTGTGCTCTGCTTGCTCTGCCTTCTTCTCTTTTCTCCCATTCTGCCCTTCGCTTGGTCTTCCTGTGCTGTGTCCTGTTTGCTCTGCCTTCTTCTCTTCTCTCCCATTCTGCCCTTCACCTGGTCTTCCTGTGCTGTGTCCTGTGCGCTCTGCCTTCTTCTCTTCTCTCCCATTCTGCCTTTCGACCTGGTCCTCCTGTGCTGTGTCCTGTTCGCTCTGCCATCTTCTGTTCTCTCCCATTCTGCCCTTTGCCTGGTCTTCCTGTGCTGTTTCCTGTTCACTCTGCCTTCTTCTCTTCTCTCCCATTCTGCCTCTCGTCTGGTCTTCCTGTGCTGTGTCCTGTGCGCTCTACCTTCTTTTCTTCTCTTCCATTCTACCTTTCGTCTAGTCTTCCTGTACTGTGTCCTGTGCGCTCTGCCTTCTTTTATTCTATCCCATTCTACCTTTCGTCTGGTCTTCCTGTGCTGTGTCCTCTTCACTCTGCCTACTTCTCTTCTCTCCCATCATGCTCCTCTGACTGTTCTTCCTCTGCTCTGACCCATCCACTTTCCTTTCTTTTCCACTGCTGGAGCTTTGTATCCTGCTGACCACTGCTAGAGCTGTATTATTTGAAGGTAAGTAATTAGCTGTTGATTAGTAATTAGGGTTAGGTTTAGTGTAAGGTTTATGATTAGGATATTTGCACTTATTGACCTTGTCTGATAGAGGAATGTCGATTAGTTAATGCTGTCTGTCATTTAGTGCTAGCAGGTTAACTATCAACTTTGTGACGGTCATCATGACATATCACACCCCAATAAATAAAGTGAGCATTATCTGGGTTATGTCATACAACAAACTAAGCTGTGAAATGGCACATCAAATATAATGTAGAAAACATAAATAAACCAGATCCAGATTTATGAAGCGTGAGCATTTTGCTATCCTGCATGCACGCACAAAAGACTTCCACCACGGGTTTCTATCCTCATGCTGAAAGTCTTTCCAGTGTCCGGACAAGAAGCTTACAGTCTGCACGCTAAGTGAGAGGGATTTTACTAGTACAGGAATTGCTAGATTTACTACTTACGCACTATCCAGACTTACGATCATTCCCTATTTTATGAAGGGACAATGCAGAAACCATAAGGTGTGGTCCTGCGTGCACGGGAGTTTAGATACAGTGGGGATCAAGCATTGTATCTCCCCTGCCACTGCACTCAGAGCTCCAGGCACAGCAGAAGCAGATGTCTGGATCCATTTCTTAGTTATAGTAATTCACTGAAAAAATTCTACGTAGAATCACAATGTTAATTAGTGGCTGCATAAGCAAACATTGCAGTAAGATCTGCAAAACTGGAATACATACACATGATGCAGCATGATATTATCATTGTGTAAGCCACTAGTTCTCTTATCGCAGTAAATCAACAGTGATTCACATTCACAATCTGGAAGATGCATTACCTAGGGTTATGGAGTGTCTGCATGCAAATTGTTATCAATGTGCTGCAATAACCAGCCATATAAACCCTCTTGTGTTTCAATTATATGACCATCTCACAGCCTATAGTTTATAATGGCCCTAGTAAATAGTATTGTTATACAAGTAGCAATTATGTATTGTCATACTGCCAACACTTGACTTTACCATCAGGACTATAGAGGGGAAACCAAAGTACAATGTCCACATACAATAATGCTGACCAACTCAATGACAAATAGCACCACTAAATAATGCCACAAAAAAAGCTGTTTGGATAAGGGCTCTTTTTGGACCCTTCAAATGGTAGATGTGCAGTAAAAACAGTAAAGGTTAAAATTAAATATTTTTACAGCATCTGTGAGAGCTTTTCTAACATTTTGTCAAGGATTCACATTTCGGGCCTGATTCAGACTTAAGAAGGAGCTTGATATTAAGAGCTGGAACCAGACTTAAGTAAGTGCTTGAAATGAGTTATTCCTGGGCTAAACCATGTTGATTGCTGTGTGTGTGTGTGTGTGTTTGTGTGTGTGTGTGTGTGTGTAAGGAAGGGAATGCGGTTGCAGGTCAAAACAGCCATATCATTATTTGAAAAGCTTGGAAAATAGACATTTGCTATTGAGAACAGGAACCTATTTCCCTGTTCCCAATAGCTACAGGCTGCGGTGGTTGCAGTGGGTACATTAGGGTTAGGCTGCACTGGCTGTAGCAGGTGAAAGGTTAGTGTTAGGGCTTAAGGGGAAGCTTAGGGTGGCCTGCTCTAATATATTAAATGTGCATATGGGGGATTTCCCCCATTGGGGGAGGCTAAACTTCTAACTTAACTACTGGAACAAAAAAATAATCTATGTGAGTGTTCTATTGAACCCATTAAAGCTAGTGAGTATTTTAGAGAACAAGACTCCTTTTGAGCTAAGGGCCTGTGGCTGTGTTGCCAGGACATTTCCTCCACCACTGGCACACAGACTTACTTCAACAACCCTTTTTGTGCTGGGCTTGTGCAGCTTTTACTCTTATAGTCTAAAGTTGCTCATTGTACTGGGGTGTCTGTTTCCTTTAGGCTCAGCTAGTGCTGCTGCTAGTCCCTGGTGGTCTATGGGAAACATATGGCTATATAGCTTGCCTTTCAATAGGTAGGGCCACATGCCCTGATGGTCCTGGGTTATGGTCTCTAAACATCAGGATAGCCTTGGTATTTAAAGGAAAAACATTATATAATTATAATAAATGTACCATTTTACTCAGTATCATTCCACATAACAGTTTAGTATAATAAACAAAAATCATTTGTACAAAAAGTACTTTTACGTAATGAGTACAAAATGGTTTTATACAAAGACTATATTAAAGCACCAAAACATATTAGATCTGCCCCAAATTCCCTGTCTTTATATCTCTTTAACTGCACTTTCAAGTAACTTACTCAAGTGTAAAGTGTAAATAAAAAATTGGTTGCAGTCACAATGCTGATACTCAAACAATGTTACAGTCAGCACCAGAAAACCAGCTTTAACATTGATCAGTGGGGTTTCAAATAAAAAAATCCCACCCCATACCATACCGACAACTGTATATTTGATATGGTTCCTATTTTGTAACACCGAGATAAAAATAATTGGATCCAGTTAAAGAAATAATTCCTTGCCTTGTACATGATCCTGTGTTTGTTCCCTTTGCTTTTCTCTGTCCTGTCTGCTCTGTCTTCTTCTCTTCTCTCCCATTCTGCCCTTCACCGGTCCTCCTGTGCTGTGTCCTGTGCACTCTGCCTTCTTCTCTTCTCTCCCATTCTGCCCTTCACCTGGTCTTTCTGTGCTGTGTCCTGTGCGCTCTGCCTTCTTCTCTTCTCTCCCATTCTGCCCTTCACCTGGTCTTCCTGTGCGCTCTGCCTTCTTCTCTTCTCTCCCATTCTGCCCTTCACCTGGTCTTCCTGTGCTGTGTCCTGTGTGCTCTGCCTTCTTCTCTTCTCTCCCATTCTGCCCATCCTTGAAAAAGCAAGTGGCCAAACACGCATTGGGTGTCTGGTAAGGGGTGACTGAGGTGTCATACTTTTTTACTAGTGGTATACGGGCAGCAGATTAAGAAGGGCGCTTTTAACCACTTCAGGGGAGAAGTTCCGCCGTGAGGCGGTAGGCACTCATAGGGATAATTTCTATCCCCTCTCTCTCCAGATTAGGTAGTTTTTCCCCCCTTATATTGACTCTAATAGAACAAGCATTTTTAAGCTAATCTCTGATAAATTGAATTAACTACCTTCCAAGTATCTGCAACATTTAGAGCCCCACTAGAAACTAGCACTTGCGGTCTGTATACAGTTCTTTTATATTTCACCTTTTAAATAATTTTATTTTAATTAAGAATACAGTAAAAGTTATGTTTTAAATACTGATAATCGATGTGTCTACATCACCACAATTTCCGTTTAGAATAAACCTTTTGTTTATAATATATTTTGACTCAGTGTATCCTTTGATGTATTTCAGAAGGGTGTCAGTCTCCCTTGTCTCTGCCTTTATAATATATTGACTTTACCACCAGGGCTACAGAGGGGAAACCAAAGTACAATGTCCACATACAATAATGCTGACCAACTCAAGGACAAATAGCACCACTAAATAATGCCACAAAAAAGCTGTTTGCATAAGGGCTCTTTTTGGACCCTTCAAATGGTAGATGTGCAGTAAAAGCAGTAAAGGTTAAAATTAAATATTTTTACAGCACCTGTGAGAGCTTTTCTAACATTTTGTCAAGGATTCACATTTCGGGCCTGATTCAGACTTAAGAAGGAGCTTGATATTAAGAGATGGAACCAGACTTAAGTAAGTGCTTGAAATGAGTAATTCCTGGGCTAAATCATGTTGATTGCAGGGGGAGTCAAGTTAATTGTATTCTTTGCATGCAGGGATATATCTTTGAATTGCTTACTGCACACAGATGCTGACCAGCTTTACTATCACACTGTAATTTAGACTTGTGATAGGAAACACACCTCTCGACTTGTGATAGGAAACACAGCTTTTTGCAACAGATGAAATATGACTCACCTGCAATCAACATGGTTTAGCCCAAGAGTAACTTTCCTCTTTTAATTTCAAGTTCCTTCCTAAGTCTGACTCAGGCCCGAAGTAGTTAAAAAACAACAGAGAACATTGTTGCAGAGTTTTTATCCAATAAATATGTTTTAACGTAAGTCAGTGTTTCTGTTTTTATGTACATATTTTCCCTGGTGCAATAACACTTTCACAATAAAGTCATTTTAAAAAATCCCTATTTACCTAGGTGTAGCATGTTGCTAAATGCAGTTAAATATCAATACAAATGAAACACATGCAAGCCACAGTGAAAAGGACTAAATATGCTTTGTTTTATATCAGTTAAGGTATTTAAAATGTCTATTAAATAAAAAGCTGAGAACAATTTTAGTCTTAGAAGTATATGTACACTAATACACTAACTGAAAGTTATTTAAAAGTTAATTTTAGATTTAAATTGGCGATACCACAGTTGGTTGCATGATTTCTGATCACCATTTACAATCAAGGGAGAGTGGGTCGCCGCTGAGAAGGGCTCTATTTTGAAGAGGCAAAGCAATTAATCCCCACCAGGCCAAAGACGCTGCACTGAAAATTAAGTATAAATCTATTCCCAACCCTTACATACTAATACTTACCCAATCCCTCCCCCTTCCATAACCCTAACACTCCCCTTCCATTACCCTAACCCTACCTTCCCTGCAGCCTGACCCTAAATCTCTCTTTGCCGTGGCCTAATTCTCCCCTTTCACTACCCTAACCATAACTTCCCTACTGCCTAAACCTAAAAGCCCCTGGGGATTACTCACCTCTCTGGTGTCTAGGTCCAGTGGGTGTGATGGGTCCAACAGGTCTGGCTCTCCTGCGGTGGCTGTGTTTTCGGAAAAGGAATGGGTAAAGTATGCCGATCAGCATACTTACCCATTCAAAAAAAATTCTAAAATGACTGTGTTTTGAAATAGATACAGCCAAAAATGAACTTTTGCCTGTCTCTACTTCTAAAACAGATATTTCAGGCTGTAGACTGACAACGGAATCATAGAGACCCCAGAAAAAATAAACAGGCTTTTGCTTTTACATAGTTAATCACATGGTTTATTTTAAAATGATTGAATCAGATAGACCACAAGCTTACTATATGACTAATTTGTTTTGTGTTGGCTAATCAGCACTAGACAGAAGTCAGTCCAGTATCCCCTGGTGTGTTGTTATAAGGAAAGACTGTGTGTCAGAGATGAATGAAGTAATATAGTTTGAAATGTTTTATGATGTCATTTGCCATGTGCTTTTATAAATGATGGCTTCAGAAATTGATATAGTTAAAGCCCCTTGATGTTCCATATTTTGTGTATTTTTTTTATTAGATTTTTCATTCGACTATGCTTTATTGTTATTTTTCACATTTATTTTAAACCTTCTCTTTTTTTTCATTTTAAATATTTAGATTAATAAAGATCTCACTAAAATAGAAATGTAATAAAATTGTCTCAGTCGAGACAATATAATGTTTTAAAATGAGAGTTCATTCTTTTTACAATAATTCGTTCTATTACAGAATTTTTATTTCTTTTCTTTCTCAGTACAAAACAATGACAGAAGAAGTAGGCTAAAGGTAAACCTTGTTTTCAAATTTACTTTAATGCAGCCAGATAGGACTTAAGTATGAAATACAAAGGGGGAATCACTGCCTGCAGAGATGAGTAGCAACAAAAATGAAACTAATGGAACGATCAAAAAGAGGCTATATTGGCAATGAGGAAGCCTAAAAGGTAAGACTAATTTACTTATTAGGGGTTATAAAATGTTATACATTTCATTTAGAGACTGTAACATATGCCACTAGTCCTTTAATAAAGCTATAGAATGAAAGGTCTGGTGTTTGCCCAATGCAGTGCCTAATAATGTTTATGGGCCTGATCCAGAACTATGCCTCGGAGCGAATTTACACGTGGCAATGACGTAAAATCGCTGTTTTGTACGCACTGCGCATGCGCACCATAGAAAATATGCACATTAACTGTTACGATTGGCCACTGGGGATTGCACCCACAGTGGGGAACCGCAGCGTGGTGTGCTGACTGGAACCCAGGTACTCTCCGGAACCCTCACATACAGTACACACAAGACCAGATATAAAGTAAGGCAAACAGGTTTATTGGTCAAGTACTGAATTCTCTCAATAGTAAGCAGCATATAAATATTACAAACTGCAATATCTGAACTTCCAAATAGGTGAGCACAGAGGTAAGTAATACACCCAGGGAAATACAACAGATATACTACGAATACTGAGATTAGTGCAATGTGCACTACAGGTCCCAGCAATACAGAGAAAAGTACAGATGGTAAGTACTGAGTGGAAGCAAGATGGAAAACTACCAAACACACTGCAAGATGTTATAACAGCAGAGCAATGCTCTAACGATACACACAGCTAACACACTGGAGAATAATAACACAGTGGCATACAAGGCTGGTGACTAAATACACTGCTAGATGGTACTCGCAGGCTGGATACACACACAGCAAACACACACTGGAGAAGTAACTACACAGTGGAGGATAAGGCTGGTGGCTGAGTAACTGCAGATGACAACAGCAGAATCCTAACCAACGTGGCAAGGCTGGAACACGAACTCACTGCACGACAGGAGACGCTAACACACGTGGCCAGGTAAACAAACACACTCCCGCAAGATGGCACAAGCAGGTACTGTGAAAACCAACGTGGCAATAACACACGATCACTCACTGCAGATGACACAAGCAGGAGGCAATAAGCAACTGTGGTAGATGACACACACACGCCTGAACAGTCGGGGCAATGCAGGATGGTATGCACGCAACACTCAAACCAGCAAGTGGAATGGAGACCGGACCTGTCCAGGACAGAGGCCGCCGGCGAGAGCAGCAAGCCACTCACGCTGCGCACCTTACCACACAGAGGGTACAACAGACAACGAAGAGAGGTATAACCAGGCAAGGGGTAACACTGGGAAACAGGGTAACAGGGTAGCAAGAGCAAAAAGCACTTATCAGGCACACGATGTCAGCGAGCATAAAGCAAGGACCAGACGCTATAACCGACGGTGTGCAGATCCCAGCAGCAGCTATTTAAAGAACCCTCCTCCAATCAGTGAGGAGGGCCTGACACACCTCCAGAGCTAATAGCTGCAGCTGGGAATGTGCAGCTAGCTGCACAGCTAGCAATGGCAGATACATAGCAGTAAAATAGGCAGGCATAAAATGAATAGAACAGTAAAATAACAGAACAGAAATACAGACATGTTAACGGAGTGTAACAGTACCCCCCCCCCTTGACGAGAGGCCAAAGGACCTCTCATACACGGTTTGTTAGGAAACCTGGCATGAAAACGTCTTTTAATACAGTCTGCATGTACATTGGTCGAGGGCTCCCAGGAGCGTTCTTCTGGCCCATATCCCTTCCAATGGATAAGGTAGTGTAGTTGTCCTTGTACCCATTTGGAGTCAATTATGTCCTCGACAATCTACTCTGTCTGACCGTCAATTACCACTGGGGGTGGTTTGGCCGGAGGAACATGTCCAAATTTACTAGAAACTTTCACCGGCTTAAGCAAGGAAGCATGAAATGTATTCGGAATGCGCAGATTTCTGGGTAGTAACAGTCTGTATGCCACAGGATTTATTTTTTGAATGATTTTGTATGGACCAATGAACCGGGGACCCAGTTTAAATGATGGTTGTTTAATCTTTATGTTTTTTGTGGACAGCCAAACTCTGTCCCCCACCTTGAGTTTGGCTGGTCTCCTGTGCCTGTCCTCTCTGTTCTTCATCCGGAAAGCTGTCTGTTTTAATGAATTCACGACTTTTTTCCAGATGGTCCTCAGTTTCTTGGTAGCATTTTGAGCATCCTGATCAGTAGCGGGAATAATGAAAGAGTTTGACCTGGGATGAAAACCTTGAACACAGAAGAATGGTGATGTATGAGTAGATGAATGACATGAATTGTTATAGGCAAATTCTGCCCACGGAAGATTGTCTGTCCAGTTGTCTTGAAATTTGGATGTAAAGCATCTGAGGAATTGTTCTAAGGATTGATTGACACGTTCTGTCTGACCGTTGCTTTGGGGGTGGTATCCGGATGAGAGACTGATGTTGATACTCAACCCCCTACAGAATGCTCTCCAGAATTTGGCTATGAACTGAGGACCGCTGTCCGACACGATATCAGTAGGCAGTCCATGAAGTCTCACAATGTGTTTGCAGAACAGAGAGGACAGGACTTGAGCGTTAGGGAGTTTGATGAGGGGGATGAAGTGTGCCATTTTAGAGAATCTATCTACCACTACCCAGATTGTGGTACAATTGTTAGAGGAAGGAAGGTCCGTGATAAAGTCCATAGATAGATGTGTCCAAGGTCTGCTGGGGATGGGTAGTGGTAGTAGATGGCCGATGGGACGATTCCTAGGAGTCTTATTCCTGGCGCAGGTCTCACAAGATTCCACGAATTCCCTTGTGTCCTGCTGGAGTGTGGGCCACCAAACGGTTCGAGACATGAGTTCTATGGTTCTCTGGATTCCAAGATGACCCGCAGATTTAGTGGCATGATTCTGGGTAAGAACCGATTTCCGCAGACTTTCAGGAACAAACAGTCGATTCTCCGGTTTTCCAGCAGGACATGGGTCTTGGGCATTCAGTAGTTGTTCCTGTAGGTCTTGAGTATAGCCCACAATTAGCTTTTCTGCTG
>WWET01000676.1:296405-330353 GCA_011038615.1 Limnodynastes dumerilii | reverse complement strand
AACAGGGTAGCAAGAGCAAAAAGCACTTATCAGGCACACGATGTCAGCGAGCATAAAGCAAGGACCAGACGCTATAACCGACGGTGTGCAGATCCCAGCAGCAGCTATTTAAAGAACCCTCCTCCAATCAGTGAGGAGGGCCTGACACACCTCCAGAGCTAATAGCTGCAGCTGGGAATGTGCAGCTAGCTGCACAGCTAGCAATGGCAGATACATAGCAGTAAAATAGGCAGGCATAAAATGAATAGAACAGTAAAATAACAGAACAGAAATACAGACATGTTAACGGAGTGTAACATTAACGTAGCGTAATTGTGAACGTATGGGCCATTCACGTATGTGTCACGTAAATACTTACGTGTGGGCGTGCCAATTTTACGTTACTCCAAATTTCGTGTGAAATACGTGAAGTAGGCGGGGGGTTGTATTTAAAGTGTACAGTATGGGCGTGCTTAGCTGCGTAAATTCGTCTAGCCCATACGTATGTGTGCGTATGACTGCGGTTACGTTGGAAAAAGTTAAGGTAGGGTTTGGAAAGCGTATCTTGACAAATACGTCCGTGCAAGGGGTGTGCCGAGGGGAGTGTAACGAATTTATGCGCACGAAAATAAGCTCCGCGAATAAACGTACGGCAAACGTAGTTCTGGATCTACCCCTATGTGCCTAATTCACATATAAGCTTGAAATAAGTACGCACGGATTCGCAAATATATGCAGCTAAGTGACAAGGCAACTCCCATCAATCTTACGGATCTTTACTGACATTCGCATCCATTGGGATACCTTAACTCTCCGTGCGTATGTTTGTGCAGATTTAGCTAAAGCACGTGCAGACTTAGCAAACCAAGCTCATACTGTTTAAATGTCTCCCACCACCCACTTTTCTTAACTTTCTACTTACGGAGTACTGGCATGCCCCTTTTTACTGATCAGGCATGGAGCTGAACAAAGTGAGTAATGCTTTTCCATGCATAACATCGGATGGCGCATACGGAATTCACAAATAAATGCCAAGATACACACATGGCATGTGTATATTTAGGTATATTGTAAAGTGTGAATCAGGGCCTATATGTTTATATTATATGTTATACAAGATTTTATAAAGCACTTTTATATTATGGAGCGATTTACAATTTCAACAATCATTATAACATGGGTGGTAACAAACAGAATGGTGGGCAAGAAAACCTTTAGTGGTGCGTTTTAAGGGAGCACCTGGGAGAAGTCCTGTAACCAGCGTGTGAGCATATATTAAATGTGGAGGAGAGTTGTATATCCTGTGAAGATCTGAGACAGAGAGAGCTGGGATGTATCTTGAGTTAAATGAGTATATTTATGTGGATGCAGTTTTATAAATGGCTTTGTAGGTTAGCAAAAGTATTTTGTATTTGATTCTGTAAAATACAGGCAATCAATGTAGATATTGATAGTGTACAACCCCTAGAAGAGGCTTTTCAAAGGAAAATCAGTCTAGTGGTTGCATGTAACATAGACTTAGGGTACCCCCTAAGTTCAATAAGTTCAATAAGGAGAGTTTTGTAACATGGTATGGTCATGGTTAACCAGGATGTGGAGCCTGGTCTTCACTAGAGGCCCTGGTGTTGGGGATAGGCTGGGCTGCTGACGGCTAGCAGGTGACGGCATGCAGATTGGAGAACAGTGGTGGCGGGACAAGGTAAAGTTTACATGCCATTATTACAACATGTAACACAATAATCAATGTAGGAGATAATTAATGTATTAATGAGAGTTTTTGCAGTGTCTTGAGTGAGATATTTGTGTATTCTGGAAATAGGTTTTTAGATGTATATAACAGGATTTAGAAATAGATTGTATGTGGGGAATAAAGGAGAATTTCAAATCTTGGGTAAAACCTAGGCATCGAGCTGGATGAATAATGATTATTGTAATGTTATCAAAAGAAATAGAGAGTCAGGATGGGTAACTTTTATTGGAAGGTGGAAATATTATAAGGGCCTAATCAGCTAATAGACTAATAAGGCTGCAGCCCAGAGTGCAGTGCTTTAGGAGGTTAGGGGGCACATCAGGTCTGGACCTAATTCAGCCCCTAGCACTGATTAAACCTATCACAGACAGCACGTGGTTCTCCCTTGCTCTGTTTCCTTCACAGTCGGCATTACTGTTGCTTAGCAGCAGCCATCGCTGCAGGGTCAGCCACATCTTACATTTCCTGATGGTGACTGTCTGAGTGAAGCTTTTCTTTAGTCAGACAATCACCGTTAGGAAATGTAAACTGCTGCAGGGATGGCTGCTGCTAAGCAACAGCAATGCTGACTGTGAAGGAAACAGAGCAAGGGAGAACCACAAGCTGTCCAGCACAGTATACAGTGGCTTATCATATATTTGCGCAAATATGTGTAACTGAAGTTTCTGCGTTTTATTTTACAGATAGAACGGTATAGTCTGTTACTGGTAATGGCAGTGTTACTGGGGCATTTCCTTTCCTGTGTTTCTGTTGCTAGCAGATTACCCCCGCCTTTCATGCACCTGTTTGCATTTACCTATAAAGTGATTGAGCAACTTCCATTTTTTGTGTATTTTTAAATATGTTTGCTGGGTGGGTCATTAATGTTTAGTTTTGGAAATCCATGGTGTTTGGTCTATTACTTGAATCTCATACATTTTACATTTGTTCAATATATCCCTTTTCTTATTTGCTAGAAGCACAACTTTTAAGGGCTTAAAAAGAATTACATTTTGTTGGCTTAAAAATATAATTGGGTCATTTATTCCTTCCATGAAGTAAAAAAAAAAGTGGTATTTTATGTGGCAAATGAACAACATACCGGAATTGTCTATTTTATATTCCTGTTTTGTAAGAAAAAATATATTTCTTGTAAGACTCAAAATGTCTATGATAAAAATGTCTAAAGATTTCTGAATTCCTAACGATATGCCCATTTTCAAGTCACTGTGATTCTAAATGTTGTGATCTATGGCATTCTGTGTTGCTTTTGTAAACTAATGGTACAAAATAATGAGAGGCAGAGCAATATGATGGAAGGGGTAAGTATAATAATTGAGGATTTAGTCTCTAAAGTATGTGTTATTTGTGAAAAGGTTAAATGAGTCATGGCAGCCAAAAGCTCAAGTCATTAAATATATGTGCGTGTTATGTACTTTGATATCTAAAATTCTAAACCCCAATTTTTGAACTTTTTAACTGTAAGCAACTATTGTCAGCACTTTTTTTTCATCTATTTTCTATTCTTTGGGACTAATATTAAATTATTCACAAAGTTTAAAAGTTTTTCATTCTTTTACCATAATCGTAACTGTGGACCGGATCAAGACCCCCGTGTGCTGTCCATGCGCGGGGATCTGAAATTACGCGAGAGAGAGGGGAGTGCACGCCCCCTGTCACTCCCCTCTGTCGTGCGGGCCATAAGCCTGCTTTAAATGCGACAGGCGGGTCAGCGGTCCTTACAACTGCTGATCCGCTACAGTGTGGGAGCCCCTACCTTAACTTTTCAAAGCGTAAGTACTGACATACGTAATTTTTGTACGTGACGGCCAAACCCAGCCCATACTGTCCAATTTAAATGCCTCCAACTGCCTACAAAACGTAATTACGTGTGTCGTATTGATGCCCACGTCCCTTCATTCGTAGTTACGCTGATGGTACATACGTTCAGAGTTACGTGACATAACATCTGCCGCACGCATGCGCAGTAAATACAAATAGCCTATTTGATATCATCGGCTAGCGTAAATACGCTAGCGAACTTAGCTCAGGATCTGGCCTATTAAGAGCCTGATACAGTCTATTCGATGGTGTAGTTTATCTCTGCGTACTTTTATGCTGTTCACGCTCAGAAGAAAATTGCAGTGATTGAATTAAAGTAGACATTGTAAAGTTAAGGCTAGTCCAGAGTTGAATGTGCACAGTTTGGACCTGATTCATAGTTAAGAAGCAGCTGCAATTTCCACGCGTATTTTTAAGAACTGTTATACTGCACATGCGTACCCTTTTTTACACACTCTATGTAGGATTTAGGAATGGTGATCCATTAAGAGCGATTTACAACCCTGCTTAATGATATTAGCAAGAAGGGGCATGCCAGGCCAAGCTAAGAAGTAAGTTAAGAAAAGTGGGTGGTGGGTTGTATATTAATGTAGCAGACAGGGCTCAGTTTGCTAAATACGGGCTTATTTTTACGAATAGACATACGCATGGAAAGATAAGGCTGCCTATGAATGTCTTAAGTCTGTTAAACAACAAAAATAAGGGCGTGTCAAGGGAGGTGCATATAATTGTGAATCTGTTTCTTCTTATCTCCTTCTTAACTGTGAATCAGGTCCTTTATGTCTAAACATTTGCGTACGCCACAGACAACGTCTAAGTCCAGAACGTACTCATGGCTGACACTCTACAACCTATAATAACATTTAACATTTTTGATCCCTTTACTAAATGTAAGGACATGTTGTGTATGATTGTGCAGCATTTTTTATTTCATGTAATTTGGTACTAATTTGATTCTAATTCCAATTGATAATATTATATTTTTAGTACATTAGTATTATCAATTAAGCACTCATATGAAGCATATTCACCATTTTCAATATACATAATAGGGAAGTAACCTCCCCTTGTGTTGGTACACTAGGGAAGATAACATATATGTGGAACATAGTTACATTAATTGACTGGCATAAGCCCGTACATAAACTACCTCACTTACAGATCAAAAGCTACTTACAAACCTCCCATTATTTGTGTAAGATTTTCCAAAAAACAGGATGTGTTCATTTTTACATTTCAGTCTTGATAAGGTTCAAATGCTTAATGCAATCCCATTGAGGTAAAGTTGCAGACAATATTGGTTTCTAACAGGGGAAGAAGTTATATGGAGATAAAGATCTTATGATGTATATTTAAAACCATTGTCTCATTATGTTTATTTAAAAATAAATATATACTTTTCATTTAATTTTTTTATTTATTTTTTTAAGATGGACAGTATGGGCCTGATTCACACATAAGAAGTCTTTAAGAAGTTGCAGATAAGCATGTATCCGCAACTATCTTAAAGCTTCCTCCCCTGTCACCTCCTCCTTTTTTTAAGAACCTTAAGAGTGCCCTAGGGCTTCCCTAAGTTTCCATTCCTTTTGTTAACTAAAGTTTACTTTCCAGTAAAAAACAAAATGTATAGGTTAAGGCAGGGCCAGTGCTAGGTCTCTGGGCACCTTAGGCGAAGTTTGGCATGTCTACCCCCCCCCCACAGCACCACTCCACTCCACCCACACACACCGCCTTTCACTTCATCTCCCCCTCTCAATTCATCATCTTTCTATTCTCATAATCCTCTCCCATCCCTCCATCAGCCCTGGCTCCCCATTCTATTCATCACCTCCCCCTCCCCATTATCTTTATCATTTCTCTATTCACTTCTTCATTTTCCCCCTCCTCTTCGTCAGTCCCCCTCTCCATTCTTTTCATCATCTCCCAATCTCCATTTATCATCTCCCCATTTTCATAACCTCCTACTCACCATTCTCTTTATTACTTAATCAACCCCTTCATCATCTTTTCCTTCCCTCATCATCTCCCCCTTGTGTTGTCCCACCCTCATCATCTCCCCTTGTGTTAATCCCCCCCATCACATTTATTATATTATTACGTGTGCAGTGTAGACAGAACACTTACCTGTTTTGTTCTGCACTCCGCCGTGGCTCTTCTATTCATGCCTGTGACGCCATGACGTCACACGCATGAAGCTCTGCAATCAGGCCGCAGGAGTCCGGCAGCTGTTAAATCTCTAACAGTCTGTCGGCTCCAAACGCACTGATTACTAATCATTACACCTGAGCCAGCAGACTGGTAGAGATTTGACATCTGCCAGACTCCAGCGGTGCCTGGAGCTCACGCTCTGTTTGAAATTAAGGTGGGGGAGCTGCTTTTGCCACCCCCCCCCAGACCCGGCACCCTAGGCGATCGCCTAAGATCGCCTAATGGTAGCGCCGGCCCTGGGTTAAGGCGAGCTATATATCAGGGTGTGATGTCTAATCATGGGTTTATGTCACTTGACCGCTAATGTTGGGGATAGACTTGGCAGTAAACACATAGCAGGTCATGGCCCCTGTTAGCAGCCCCTGTAGGATGAGTAAGAGCCCTATAGTCATACAAGACAGACTTACAGGAAAGGGTGCAGGGCAGAACAGACACATAACCTGGAAACAGGCAGGAACAAGAACACAAAAATCACAGGAACAAAATCACTCAGGGGGTTAGATTTACTAAGCTGTGGATTTGGAAATGTGGAGATGTTGCCCATTTCAACCAATTAAATTCTAGCTGACATACTCTAGCATGTAATAGGAAAGTGAGAGCTAGAATCTGATTGGTTTCTATGGGCAACATCTCCACTTTTCCAAACCCGCAGCTTAGTAAATCTGGCCCAGGAATAAAACAAGGAGAGCAGGAGAATTGCAGGGATATGATATAACTGGAAGTAAGAGGCTATATCTGCTGGTTCTTTTAACCATTTCAGATAAAGAACCCAACCTTCCAGGGTGTGAAATATACAGTTCCAACATGTTAGAGCATGTCATAGGCAGAGCTGCAAACTCACAAGATTTCCAGATTCGGATTTGAGGATAATACTACGACAAAAAGCAATTTAGGAGTTCAATACAGCAAATATATAATGACATTTCACAATATTTTAATTAAATAATATATAAGATCAACAAGATAAATTTGATTAAGTATATAAACAATTGTGGATTTTAAATTCATTTATAATAGCAGTGTAATGTATTCTGGAAAAAAAGTCTAACAAAAGTTAAGTCAGCAGGGTTAGCTTACTGACAACAGAGAGCTCAACAGTATTTAACCTTAGTGTTTTTGAGAGGTAAAATTATGACCGATGCCTAACCCTAACCGTCGCCTCACTGCAAGCTCACCCTAACCACAGAAAACCTACTCTAACTGTCTCCTCGCCACAGCCTAATCCTAACCACCACTGCAACAATCATGCCTGATCATTGCAATGTACACCAAATTCTTTGATCAAATCCTTTGTCTCAATTAATTTTACAGATCAAACCATTAGATTATAAAAGTTCAAACTAAAATTGTGTGTAGTGTGTACACAGGTTTATTAAGTGCAATGATCTAAAAGATTTGTTCATCATTTGGAATATTGTAGTAAATATGGTGCTTAACCCTAACTATCCCCTCACCACAGCCTAATCCTAACTGTCATCACAGCCTCACCCTAACCATCCCCTAAATGCCTCTTATGCTAACCTTACCCTAACCCTAAAACATTTAAGTATAATATTTATATACTCATGTCACATGCAGCATGGAATTATCCAGCAGGCATCCTTGACAATTTCGGACAAATCAAGCAGGCACCCACATCGAGTACAGAATCATTTATCTGGTGTCACTATCATTCCTGTGCCCAGGAATCCAGTGGTGTTGAGTATATGCGACCGCATATTAATCCACATTCCTGTTTGCACTAATATGGCAACACATTTTCTGGTATTTATTAGTCACTAGTACAGTAAACAGTATTTTTTTTATTGTATTTTAAGATTTATAAATGTGAAAAACCTGCAATGCACATATTTGCAATATGCTACACATGGGATTAGTAGTTGAAGCAGTTAATTATATTATGCCATACCTTTATTTATCCTACTGCTTTAATTTAGTCTCATTACATCAAAATATATGTAACACCACTTCAAATTTGCATTTCAATCCCTTTATGGTAATATACTAAAATACTAACACATGTCCCTAAAATAACTGCAGTGCCATAAATTGCCTTGTCCAGTGTAGTTTGTCAGAGAAAAAGAAAAAATGACAATGTGACGGAGATGACTATGGTCATAATAAAGTGCATAAATGGAACCAAAAGTTTAGCTTTAGTAGAAGATGCAATAGCCGAACTGGCTATACCACATCTGAGTGAGTCCTTGGAGTTTGAAGATTCTGAATGAAATAATGACCAGGCATCAATGAGGACATGCCATGAGGCATGATTTTTTTTTAGATGGGGCACAAAACCTCTTTCTGGCATTACAGGAGCTACCCAAAAACACGCTGGGGTGGCAAGAGGCTGCCAAAGTGGCCAGAGAAGAAAAAAAGAAGGAAGAGCAAACATGGAACTGAGACAAAGAGCCCAACAGAAAAAGGAGATATAGATCAGCCCCTGAACCCCAAAAGACCGAAGCATCGGCTCTCCAAATAATTAATCTTAGTAAAAGAAATATATCTCCTCTACAAACCAAAGTTCTCCAGATGGGTATCTTTTTCTCCCCCACCAAAGTTTTGACCATTTTCTTCAGGAATGTGATTCATCTTTTTATATGCAGGCTGATCCTGAGGAAAATATACAGCAATCAGGACCATAAAGAAACTTTTCTAAATGATGTACCATCTGTCACGTTTACCAACCCTTCCCTTGAGAAACTTAAAGCTTTATGCGTTCTTCAGGAATTGAATGAGGACCAGCCTCCTGTACCCAAAAATTTGGATCCACATGTCAGACTCAAGAAGAAGTCCTCATATTTTCCTGACTTTGTCCTTTACCCCCATGCTCAAGTCTTTATCCAGTTGGTCTTCAATGATCTTTATAACCTTTTGGCCAATGAACACAGATCTTACAATTCTATTCTCAATAAAGGTGAATATCGAGCCATCTAAGAAATTAATGAATGGACAGATGTCATCACTAAACCCTCTGACAAAGGGAAAATCATCATTAGATGACCTAGGGAAAAGTATATTCATAAAGCTTTATGCCAATTTGAGAATCCACTTTGTTACAAGATATTGTTCCTTAGTCCTATTCTGAATTGTCTCCAGTTACACCAATACCTTATCAACAATGGTTTTATAAGCAACATCATAACCAATAATGACCATGATTTCCTTTGGATGGAAAACCTTAGGACACCAACATTATATATTTTACCCAAAGTCCACAAAAATCAAACTAACACCCCAGGTAGACCTATTGTCTCATGGAACAGCTGTACAATAGAAAGTACAAATGCGTACCTTGACAAACATCTAATACAAATTGTCACTATTCTCCCATCGTGTATAAGAGACACAGTTTGGGCAAAACTGCACAATATTATCTAACCATCTGGTACCTGGCTTGTAATATTAGACGTAGAATCACTTTATACCAGTATTCAGCACAAATATGGTATAGGAGCAATGAAAAAGTTTTTCTTTCTGATTTCAACTTGATTTGCTAACATTTGTATTACAGAACAACTTTTTTCTTTTTAACAAGCACTATTACTTAAAACTACAGAGCATAGCTATGGGTACCTCCTGTGCTCCCACCTACACCAATATCTATGTAGGCTGGTGGGAGCACAAGATTATTTTTCATGAAAACCATGATCAATATACCTAGAATGTCATCTTTTGGTTAAAATTATATCAACGATATTTTGCTTTTATGGGATGGTACACAATCTGATCTGATCGAATTGGTTTCCGTTCTTAATACCAATAATATGAATCTTAGACTCACATTAAACATGAGTCAGCAACACATTGACTTCTTGAATTTAACTACTGTATATCCATCAATATTGATGGGTCACTATCCACAGACCCATTCAAAAAGCAGACTGCGACTAATAGCATACTGCACTCTGCCAGCTCACACCCCAAATATAAAATTCAGAGGGTTCCTAAAGACGAATATCTGAGGATTCACCAAAATTGCTCTAATACCACCATTTTAAAAAGAGAGCTCGAGAACTTTAGCAAACTTTTGAACAGGCTACAGCCTTAAGGTTACCAAACGTGCAGATTAGTCTTGCCTTAAAACCAATGTCGGACATTGCACGAATAGTTAAGGTAGCCCTATGGCACTCATAAGGTGCCTAAAAAGGGGGGCGGAATAGGGGCAGGATGGGTGAGTTAGGTGCGTGTCTGTCCACACCTAACTCAAACTAGATCTGTGAATCAGGTCCACTATATCAATGAGTTGGAGAAAATTGCCTAATCTTAGGGACCACCCTACACTTAGTCACCTATCCTTCATCTCATCATCCAAGCCCAAAATCCAAGAGTTCCATCAATGTGGAGGATGTAAAGCATGCCCTAACATGGAAACCCACAAAGATTTTGCAGATAAATTTGACAAGAATCATTTTATTACTGAATTTATAACTTGAGATTCCATAGGAATAATATACTGTTTAGTAATTTTCTTTATGTGGGGAAGACATGCTTACGTAATGCTAAGGAAAGGGAAAAATTTTAGATTTTAACACCAGTGGCCAAACATTTTCTTTTGAAACATAATGGTAACCCTAAAGCGCTAAAGGCATTTGCACTAATAAAAGTCAACAAACCTCTTAGGAGCTATAAAATACTGATATTGGTGCTGTCAAATAGAAATGACTTTCAGTTAAAATATCACTGAGTGTCATCAATGAAAAATATTTATATTTGTATTAATCATAAAAACAATCAAATAAAAACAATAAATTCTGGTACCAGTAATAATTTATCCTATGGATATAAATAGTCAATTTATCAGACTAACTGCATCTGACAAAAAACATTGGCGCATGAGCACACCAGATTATACTCTAGCGTACCTGCTGTCGTTTGCAGGCACGATGAAGGGGTCAACCCTTTATTTATGTCTGCCGTATTCGAGCCACAGAGGCGGGGATAGGCATTTAAATGAAGGGTCGGGAGATTGGAAGGCCAGGTACACATTGATCCACATCTATAAGGACACGAATCAATGCGTAACTCTTAAGGTAGCCATCTGTATATGTAAGTGTCAAGAATTACTACCAGTAGAGGGGAGTGATGGGTGCTTGCGATCCCTTCTACCTTGTGTAATTTCAGACCCCTGCACATACATAAAGAGTGCGGGGGTCTGGATCTGGCCCATTGAGTCTAATTTAGACTGAGCTATATGCCTAATAGAGTAGTGTATCTCTACATATATTTTCTCTGTGCAGGCCCTGAACAATAACTTATGCAACAGCTGCTATTCAGACTAAAATGCAACCCACTAATGCCTAAAATCAGAGGCATGGGAAGGGCTGTATTAACATATGCATTTTAAAGAGATGGTGTATTACCACAAATGAGCCCAATTAATAACTGAACATTTATGGGTGAGCGATTGCAACATTTGCACCAGCTGGAGGGTGACACCATGTCAGGAGTCACCTGTCAGCAGCTTTCCCAGGTCATGCCCGCTCTCCAGCCCTTCAGAGGTGCCACTCCCAATAGTTGTAGCCTCCTGCACAGTCTCCATTGCAGCATGTATGCTTCTCAGTGTCTGGATTCGGCATCTGCACTAACATCCTCTGGTGCATGGGCATCGCCATCTTGCCTCCTGTCAAGTGATTCCCAGCAGCCACTCAGATACTCCTCTGCAGCACACATGATCCCTGCAGCCAATCCATGCACTGGGTGGGCTATTTAAACCCTGTGCACTGATCCTTCAGTGCCAGAACAACTTGTTCACTCTGAGGTGCCTGGCTATCCTGATCTTGCTCCTGAACTCTGCTCCCTGTTCCTGATCCTGGTCTTAGCTCTGACTCCTGTTCCTGGTCTTGGTCTTGAAAGTTGCCTAGTTCCAATCTGTCTTGCATCCTGACCTGTCTGCCTTGCATCCAGCATTGCCTGCACCACTGCTCCCAGCATTGTCTGCACTACTGCTCCCAGCATTGCCTTGCAGTCCGGTCCAGCCTGTTCCTGCGGTCTATTCCAGCCTGTTCCTGTGTTTCAGTCCAGCCTGTTCCTGCAGTCCGGTCCGGCCTGCTCCTGCGGTACGGTTTGGCTTATTCCTGCAGTCCGGTCTGGCCTGTTTCTGCGGTCCAGTTTGGCCTGTTCCTGCAGTCCAGTCTGGCTTAATCCTATGGTCCGGTTCCAGCTTGACCCTGCGGTCCAGTTCCAGCTTGACCCAGAAATCCAGTTCCAGCTTGACCCAGCAATCCAGTTCGAAGCTTTCCCTGCAATCTGGTTCCGGTACAGCTTACCTGCAATCCAGCTCCAGTCCAGCTGCCCTGCAATCCGTTTCCAGCACAGCCTGCCTGCAATCTAGCTCCAGCCAAGCTGCCCTGCAATCTAGCTCCAGCCCAGCTGCCCTGCAGTCTAGCTCCAGCCCAGCTGCTCTGCAATCCAACTCAAGTCCAGCTGACCTGCAATCCGGCTCCAGTTTTTGCAAGCCTTCTCCAGGACACCTCTACACCAGTGGGCCTGGTAAGCCAAGACTCCTTGTCTGCTCCAGTCCAGAATAGTCCGGTCCTGCCAAGACCCTTTGAACTCTGTATTGCCTTGCCTATTCCAGTCCGGCATAGTCCAGTCCTGCCAAGACTCTTTGAACTCTGTGTTGCCTTGCCTGTTCCAGTCTGGCATAGTCCGGTCCTGCCAAGACTCTTTGAACTTTGTATTGCCTTGCCTGTTCCAGTCCGGCTTAGTCTGGTCCTGCCAAGACCCTTTGAACTTTGTACTGCCTTGCCTTGTTACATCAGTATATGCGTGATGTTTTTGTATTATTCTTACATTTTTTTTATATTTTTTATTTCTTTTTATAGTTTTTTTGTATATGTATATATATTAGCGCTGTGTTTCCTTTGTTTATATTTTTCTATTTATAAGAGGGCTGACAAGAAACTCTTCTACAGCTGCTGCACTAAGTGCCAATTTGGACTCACTTTGCACTTAAAGGCATAACAGTATATTACCACTAAGACTCCAGTGAACCAGGCACTGATACTGGTCAGTGACCAGTAACTTGATACTGACATCACATCAGCATCATGCTGTAAGAGACACAAGTTTCAGTGATTATTATTATTATTATTATTATTGAAACTTTTGGACTATATGAACTATTAAAACATGTGTCTTCAAAGGTAGTGCCTTGAAACAATCAGTCTTTGCATGCAAGTATCAATAAATCAGACCACTTCCTGCTGGCAGTAGTTATACAAAAAAATTACCATTATATAAGACAACTGAAATCCTTCAGATTGTTATACATTGGGGGCTAATATATAACTATTTCATTACATTTCTGCAAATGCATTACCAATTGTACTAGGGCAAATCTTTAACACATGTTGACTATATTCCTTTTAGAATCAAGTTACGGCTCAAACAGTGGCAGACACATAAAACTACAAAGGATTAAATTGATATCCACATGTCCACTCCCTCATTGATCTATCCGAATGGATTGTATTAAACTGGTGCTCCTATCTTGGAAAAAAAAACACTATCTATATAGCATCATTTTATGGCTTCCCATAAATCCCAGCTGCAATAGATCTACAGAGAATATCAGAAAACTTTCATCAATGAATAAACACCGTAAGTCCAGATGGCACCTGATTTGGTGATCAATCATGAACACCAGAACTTCATTATTCAGTGAATCACCCTTGCTCTTTCTATGTATTAATGAGCTTCAGAAACTGGAGAACTGTGGAATATAAGGACAAGGGAAAATATCATATTTCTATTACCTAGGGAAAAAGGAAGAGGTGTAATAGAACACAAGGACATTAATATAAAAAGGAGGGTGGTAGATTCAGAGGAAAATGACTTCACTGAAAGGGTGATAGATAAGTGGAATAATCTCCAATCTAAGGTGGTTGAGGCTACCACAGTAGAACAGTTTAAACATGCTTGGAATAAATATAAGGATATCCTAAATCTCAAACTAAATTGAGGGTAAAATAGGGTCTAGGGTCAGTATAGTTTTAAAAAAATAACTGGGCAGACTGGATGGACCATGTGGCTCTTATCTGTCGTCATATTCTATGTTTCTATGTAAAAACATGACTGCAGAGAATTTACTTACTACTCTTTTCATCTGTTCCTTTATGTCAGCGACCCAGAATATTAATGCAATTAAAACACACATTCCAAGTACTAATCTGTACATTTAGATTGTGTGATATTAAAAGATCGACTTCAGAGTACTGACTGAACAGCTCTAGTTCTAAGCTAAAACCTGTTTGGTGGATAGGATATCGGGCAACAGCTTTTATCTATCACCAAAAAAATTCCAAATTAGTTTGATCCAGTCTATTTTTGGGTCTACACCTCATTACCTTCCTAAACACTCAGTATCACTTCAGATAGCAAATAGTGACATCTCAACTGAATAAGCATTTAACCTAATCATACTTCAGTAGGCTCCTGCTATTCTTAAGTTAAAAGCTTTCTAGAGTTTATATAATTTGCTACAGAAAATACTTTGAACAGCAAATACTATCACAACAAAACAGTTGTGTTCACACACAAAGCCTGATAACTGCTACTGTGTATGAATAACAGGCTAGAAAATGGGACAGTTGGTAAGCAATAGGAAAAAATATTGGTAAAGATTAGTTACATAGAAATGTATTGATTGACAAGGTCTGCAGAGCCATAAACTACATGTCATGTTAGAATAGCTGTAATAGTATTTACAACTGGGGAACACATGGTTTCTCTACGTATGCAGCACCAAGCCATTTAACATTTTTCCACCCCTGTTATATTTTTTCATGTTCTATGCATAGCTGACACTGCGTGCAGGGAATATGTAGGTATATTTGATTCATGTAATTAGTGAGAAGATATTTCTGACACTTACATCTTAAATGTACTAATACTACGGCAATGTGCACAATCTTACAGCAGACCTAGATTGCTAATACAACACCCAATCCATTATAAACATTTGTCCAATTTTACAGCAGACCTCCAACATGCAAATGTACGTGTGTGTACACAGCTGTGGTCATAATGTTCTGTCTACCCCCGTTGATTCAGGCTTGTGGATAACCAGCGAATGACAAACTTCATCGCTAATACCCCTTTCACACTAAACACCCGGGTCCCCCCCATCCGGGATAATATACATGGCATATAGCTATGTTGTATCTATTCAGACCACAGCTACAACCTGGGTATAACCCCGGTGGTAGCCTTTCACACAGAACCCGTGTCTGCAGAGGCAGACACTGCTCTCCATCTCCCATGTCACGAGCCACCGCGGCTCGCTCTGTGTGATCCCGGCGCTCCGGGACCATGCGTCGTCTCTGTGCGTCCTGGTTGCCTAGCAGCCAGGACGCTTTTTCCCCTTACTGCTGCGGCGCACTCTGCTTGGCGCGTCTCCTGGTTGCTAAGGCAACCAGGAAGCTTCCCGCGCCTCTCTCCCTCAGTCCCCAGCTGTTAATCTTCACTGGCCTATTAGCGTGCGGGGTAGCTGGCTCAATCTTCTGCCTGATTGGCCAGCTCCCCTGTAAATAGCCAGCACTGCTTCACCTCAGTGCTGGTTATTGCGTTCTCTACGTACCCAGTCTTTCTGCTCTCTAGCTCTGCTCTCTCCTTGTCCCTTGCTCTTGCCTCTGGTTCCCCTAGCCTTGTCTAGCCCTTTAGCTCTCTCTCTGTACTTGTCTCTTTTGCTCTTTGGCTCAGTCCACTTTTGCCTTTTGTTCTCCATTGCGTTCTTGAGTGCCCTCTTTGTCCCAGCCTCGTTCCTCTCAGTTACCCTTCTGTTTACAGCCCCTTCTCTCTCCCTTCTGCTTACCCTTGTTGTACTTACCTTGCCTTTGCTTGTTATTGTGTCCCTTTTACGGTGTGAAAGCAGTGTGAGTTTCCTAGTAAGTCCTGTCCTGTTTTGTATACCCTGGTCTGTTTACTGATTGGTGAGTTGCCCGGTTCCTCTCTTGTTTGTTATTTCGTGTTGTGCTCATACTTACCCATTCCGGGGTGTGCATACTACTGTAATCCTAACAATAACTAACAGTGTGATAGTAAAGCTGGTCAGTATCTGTGTATAATAAACAATTCAAAGATATATCCCTGCATACAAAGAATACAATTAACTTGACTCCTCCTGAAATCAACATGGTTTTGCCCAGGTGTAACCTTCCTCTCTTGATTGCAAGCTCCTTTTAAGTCTGGATCCAGACCCATGTCTTTATTACTTGGAGTAAATGATGTCAGTGGCATTCAGTCACAGGTGGTTTAAGAATACTGTGCTAGTCAAAAATGTCCTGTTATATTCATATTTGTAGAGAGTGTGTCTTACAATATTTATAAAACATATAGTAATTAGTTTAATGGATATAAACAAAAAGAAGAATATATTGCAGAGCACAGTACCTGTTAATTATATGGGCATAACTTGCCATTGTGGACATTACCTGTCAAAGTGCTAAAGTTTGGAGTTGGTCCCAGAATTATTCACGGGCAGCAACAGACAATTGGCATACAAGATAAAAAGATGCACTTGAATTATTATCATTGTGTGTTTAATTAACCTGCACATTTATTGTAGAGACAAGCAAACACTTAACTGACAAAGACTTATACCCAAATTTTGGTATAAGTAGAAAAACAACATTATAGTGTTAATTAATTTGGAAATAACATTTTGTATGACTATTATATTTAATTCTTATTTATGTGTGGATATTGTATAGTCATATTGCTAAAAATCATTTGGTTTGGAAACTCGTACATTTATTCAGAAAACTCAACATTATTTAACATGTAATATTACTATATGTTTAGGACTTTATTATTGTTGCTCAAGCTATTTATATGCAATTTTGTATTCTTATTTAAAAATGCTGTAGAAAAAAAAGTATCTTTGTGTTTGAACAAAGATAACTTTATTCATTATTAAAATTAGTAAATAAATGCCTTTGTTTACAAGGAAGCAATGGTCCATATTAAGTAGATACATCAGCTCGTTTCCTGCATTCACTACCTTTTTTTCTTACTTTCAGGTGTTTAAAATATCCTGAAATAATAAAGAAACATGTAATGCCACTTTAAATTGATGATTAATCACTCTTCATTTAAAAAGGCCATCTGTTCACTGAATATTAAGGAAAGTTATAGCACATCCTGGAAAAAGTTGCAGAGAAGTCTTCAGTCTGTCAAACTGAAATGACATCAGATCACCAAAATTCAATTTTGAAGCACTGCAATATAACAAATGGTAAAGGCAACAGCTTTTAACAAAGTGGAAAAGGATGGGTTTGACAGTTTATGAATTACAGAGAGAAAAGTCTGAGAGGAAATGTATGGCATTTTTACAATAAAATGAACTAATAAGAATGAATGAGTCTCTCAGGGTTCTGCTTAGAATATGCTATATCAGTAATGACATTAAAGCTATCACTGCTTCTTTCCATTTGTAATTAAAGTGTTTTGCTGAGATAAAAAGAGATGGGAGTGGAAATATAGATGTTGGTAGCTCACAATATGTTTCCACTTTAGTCAAAATAAGCTATTAGCATATTCACCTACTCACTAATTGCAGTCACTGTACATGCCTCTTGTCAAAAGCGCTTTAAATGAGTTTTAGATGTTAAGTTGCTATGCAGTCAGCAAGGTAGTCTAAATATAAAATTGTCATGCTATCGTTTTGCTAATGGGCACCACTGAATAATTCAACTGCAATAATAAGGTGAAAATCTGTCTCATATCTCCAGATCATGAGTCAGGGTAGTAATTTAGTTTCAGCATCGAAGGTAATGTTTTTTTTCAGGCAGATGAAGAAAAATTCTTCTACATTTGCTTCATTCATCATGTCAGAAGAAAGGAAGAAAAGGGGTGGTGGAATAGCAGCAGGGGAATAATGCTAGGAGGCTTAACATTTGTATACTACTCAATGTCTTCTTTTGTCTCCTCTCTAGAGAGCACTCGACTCTGGGATAAGGATTTTGTTTTATTAGGACTTCTGGAGTAGGTGAATGGAAGGTGATGCATGTGTGGCTCTGCTAATATTGTATTTCTGTTTTATTAAAAATAAACAGTGACTCTACATTTATCACTATTATGTCTACAGAAGCAGACTTCTATTACTTGTTCTTATTTGAATTTTACTATTTTAAAAATTTATATTTTGTTTATTTCAGTTGAAATTTGTATAGAGGAAATCATATTTTTAAACCAGTAACAAAGAATGTTTCTATTTGCAAATATTTTTTCCTGTATTCTGGTATACAATATATTTTTTATCAACAATATAAAAAGAAAAACATGCATAATGGCATAGAAAATGTATGAGAAGAATACTTTATTTAAATGAAACACAACTGGTGGACCAACAATTAAGTTAGCATACCTCATTGAGACAGCCCATGGAAGTCAAATATGGCAATGACTAGGGGACACACTCAGTCTAGTCAGCCTCTTTCTCTCTTTAGAATTAACTATAACTGAAACAAAAAAAAAAAGAAAGCTGCTTTTTTAAATACTTTACATTTGAAAATACCAAGATAAGGTGATTAAGAACTCGCTCCTAATGTTGAAAGGGTTAATTGCAATAGAACCTAAGTGCCAACAAGGTTAATTCTCTTGAGTGCAAGGAATAGGAAGTCTGGCTCCAGTCCTTAATTACTGGGTGGGTGTAACAGTTCAATCATGGATGGAGTAGTCGGCCTCCTTGTATATACATACCTGAAACGTTGTCCCTCCCATCTGAATATGTCAGGTCCTGAAAATGTTTTTTTGGCAGGAAGGTTGAGGCTGCATAGGCAGTTCCCATTATGGTTCCCAGTGTCAAAACAATCCAGCACAGGAAATATGTTGTTTCAATAAGTGTCAAAAGTACTGTATATTGCTTTAATATAGAATCTATATAGAAAGTAACATATGGCACTTGGTAAGTGTGATTAAAAAGTCTAAATCATTAGAGGAAAGGAGACAGAGCAGTTCCACAGGCCAGTATTTATAGCTTTTCATTCATGAGGTGTTCCAGGTGTGGTGTGTAATCAACAGGGACTCTCCAACAGCCTGCTCTTTAAGATAGTCTTCAGCATTAAACTGATCTACATGTATTGTGGTCACTGAGGGACAGTTAGCCACTGCACGGAGTGAAGATTCACCGTGAGGTGGATTTTTTCTTTTTGGTTTCTTGTTTTATTTTATTTATATAATAGGGTGAGCAATGTGACCGGTGCTAATTATATTGCTGCCTATGTTGAGCTAAATCATCTTTATATTCTTGCATCTGTGAAGCTGAAGGCATTATGGATAAATGATAAGTGTAGATTATTACATAGTTAGGAGTTGCACAATGATACTTTGTTGAATAGCTACTTAAATACAATTTGAAACTAATATGCACTTTAATGAAATCTGTGTATTGGAGCAGACTAAAATGATGAGAGATTACCTTATTGACATATAGGTTTTTCTGTCCATCTTACTGTAATATGTAAAACACCGGTATTTGTAAATATATTTTTATATTTGTGTTAATATGTTAAATGTAGCTATTTTTAAATAGATTTTAAATAGATTTCTTGCTGTACAATGAATTAATAAAGGAAACTTAGATATCTGTGCACTTGGTATCAGCGATACTTTTTTGTTGTAAGGAATAACTTTTCATTCATGTTTATTGGGCTTTATATATACAATAGCACATTAGACATTCACACACACACGTTGTGCTTGTGTTTGAAAATACCTCACAGTTTTACAGAAGTGAACCTAAGTATGACTATTGATTCCATACAAGTGCAGTCTTTTGCATTTATATTTAGTCCTTATAATTTATCATGTTTATTGGGCTTTATATATACAATAGCACATTAGACATTCACACACACACGTTGTGCTTTGGAAATACCTCACAGTTTTACAGAAGTGAACCTAAGTATGACTATTGATTCCATACAAGTGCAGCCTTTTGCATTTATATTTAGTCCTTATAATTTATCTAAAATAACTAATAAATAAAACAATATTTAGTACATAGCTTTAAGCCATTTGACAAAACTGCAGATTAATTTGGATATTTCTAATATGTATAGATCTTTCTATCACTTCTGTCACTAATTTTTTTCAGTTCATAGCAGCAACACTAATATTTTTCTAATGTAACTTTATTTAATCATTGATCTTTAATATTATGTTTAACATAAGAACTTAATAAGGTACCTACTACAGAGATAATTGCTTTGACATTTTTGTAAACTATATGGTAATTATTTTGGCTTACTGATTTACTTGTAAAGCTGGTTATTGTTGTGGCTATACAAACACAAAATGGAAGTTGCTCAATAAATTTATAGGTAAATGCAAACGGGTGCATAAAAGGCAGGGGGAATCTGCTAGCCACAGAAACAAAGCAAAGAAAATGCCCCAGCAACACTGCCATAAACCAGTAACAGACTATACCATCTATCTGTAAAATAAAACGCAGAAATGTCCATTACACATATTTGCTCAAATATATAATAAGCCACCGTCAAGGCCTTTCTGCATATGGTGGTACTAACTCTAACAATGAGAGTCCCAATGTTGGGTCATATATATATACGTTTTTAAATTGAGAGCCAAACTTACCTCAGTAGGCACCCCTTAATGTCTCCAAAATAGCTGCTGTGGAACAACTACCCCCCTCAGCTGTTGCTCCCAGACATGCTCCCAAACAGTACAAACACAAAATGGAAGTTGCTCAATCAATTTATAGGTAAATGCAAACAGGTGCATGAAAGGCAGGGGTTAATTTTGCTATCCACAGAAACAAAGGAAAGAAAATGCCTCAGTAACGCTGCTATAAACCAGTAACCAACTATACTGTCTATCTGTAAAATAAAATGTTTGTATTGTTGTGGCTATACCAGCTATAATGGCAGAATTGTTTAAAGGTGTGCTCATACCTGTACTATAGAATTCATCCTTCTTTTGTACCTCCTTACACCACAACAATAATTCAATACAACGATGGTGGCCCTGATTCTCACTTAAGTGAGTGCTACTTTTTCCATGCATATTTTTAGGTACGGTTAAACTGTGCATATGTAGTAACTTTATTTACGCAAGCTAAGTTGGATTTCTGAATGGTAATCCATTAGGCACGGACTTCAACCCCCGTGCTTAGTGAGATACGTAAGAACTGGCGTGCCAGGCCTCTGTATGGAAGTTAAGGCAAATGGGTGGGGAGTTACATTCAAATGGACTATTAAGGGCGTGGTTTACAATGTACACATGTATGTACGCATGTACTTAAGCAACTTAAGCACAGATAAATGCAGAGAGAATAAAGATAGTCCTATGGAGATAAAAATCAGCTAAAATACGTAGGAACGAGGGAGTGTCATGGGAGTTTCCTTGCCACTTAGTTGTGTATTTTTTAGAATCTGCACATATTTATTTCACTCTTATGTGTGAATCTGGTCCAGTGTTTCTTGGAATAGCAGAAGAACATATATTTTTCCAACAATGCAACTGGATACTTTCCAAAAATACTTTACCTTAACCAAAAGAGGTGGCCACCACCTTGGATCTTGTGCCTCTGAAATCCCCACATTGGCTGTTAACCCCACTAGGTGCTCAGGGGGACTCAATGGGACTGAAAACCACAAGAGAAGCCAGTATAGGTGGCAGCAAACTACTAGCTAAATAATTCATCTCTAGCAGCATTCAGTCACCCATTCTGCTTAATTGTGTTCAACTGTGTTTTACTGAGTGTGAATGACCTGGAAACACATGAGGCTATGGCAAGGAAGGGAAGGGGAAAGAGACACTTGCTAAAGTAGGATCCAGATGTTGTTACTGGGGTGTGATGTCAGACATTTTCTCCATCTTACTGTTAGAGCTAAGAGTTGCGAGAAATAAAAAAAATTATAAATAATTATATTATTCCAAGCTGAGGTAAAATTATTTAAGAGAAAATTAGGATGCATGTGGCTCACATATCCATTATATATCATCCACATGTTTCTTTCTATAATATGGGTGCTTTCTGTATTATACTAAGTAAATCACTATACACTTAGTTAAAACTACAGTACTCATAGTTACACATGTTGTGTTTTAATAAAGTTTTCAGAAACCAAAGCTATATTATAGGAAAACAGCTTGGGATTATATATAATCACATGATAATATATCACATATGTAAATCACATGATGACATATGACATGTAAATCACATGATGATATATAACATATGTAAATCACATGATGATATATAACATGTAAATCACATTTTTCAAAGATAAATAATTTAAATAATAATTTTTTTTAATGTAAAATTTCTTTTGGGACCCATTTCAATTTTCTACCTAGTGCCTCCCAAAACATAAGTCTACTTCTGTGTACCACTTGGTAGTAGCAGGATACTAAAGAAGACAGCATTAATCAGACCAACAGTATGAAAAGCTTTTTGTAAGGTTGATATTTACCCCAGTTCCCAGTTGAACAGATAATTCAGTTCCCTCAAGCAGATTGTTGGCTTAAGTGGCAAAAGGCTAGCATCATAGTTGTAACATTTAATTTGATGACTGAGCCAGCAAAGCCCACTGGAACATTCCAATTCCTGAGTATTGCTTTTTACCCTTGTCTTAATACACATTTCTGTTTTTCTATCTTTAATTTTTGTGGCATTTATTTTATGGTTAAAGGCCAATATCTGGAAGCCATTTATATTATGATTCTCTAGTTCTTCAGTAACATAGGGATAATACATACACAGTAGCACATCTTCCTATTTTTCTCAAATATGTGTTTGTACCATACATACTTTAAATAAAATATTAAAGCCCCAAAACATGTTTTTGGATTGAAATAAAAATATTCTGTTATTAAAAATATTATGCATTCTGTGCTATATACAAAAAACTAAACCTAAAATACAACTTTCCAAAACAGGATTAATTAAAAGCAAAAGTAAGTTAGCGATGCAAATAAAGGTATTTTAGAATGTGAGTAAGCAGTTCGTGAATTGAATTCTAGAAATGATTTTTTAAATAAAAGAGAAGCATAATGAGCAGCACTTGGTAAATTTGTTTTGAAAACATCTTCAACAAACTGACAGAAAGACCTTCCATATTAATGATGACATCTGGTGAGATTTTTGTAATGTTCCGCCAACAACAGAGTAATTCAGTATAATTGTCAAAAGTGCAACAAGCCATACCTAAACAAGCAGTGGCAGCAATTAGCAAAAATGGGGGAAAAGAAGTGCAACTTGACTTCTGTAAAATTCTCTAAAGAAAACATTGGCTAAAGAGCATGTTGCATTATATACAAACTTCAATGGAACAAAAAAGAAACTATATGAAAAAGAAGAGTAAAATAATGCATGTCACATAAGCATGATTGATAGTTATTTTTATTGTTTTGGTTTTTTTTTTTCTCAACAATAATTTTATCCAGTTCCTTTTCTGGTGTGTGTGTGTGTGTGTGTGTGTAATCTAATTTTTACTGTAAATTTTTGTGCAGCAGCAGAAGCATCTTCCAGCTACTAGGTATACTCAGGGTTGCCTACTTTTTAAAGCTTTTATGCAAATCGCGACATTAAGTCCCTCCCACTGTCAATCATTCATGTAATCTCTAGCGTTACATGGGATGCACAGGGCTTGATGACATCATCAAGCACCGCCCATCCCTAGTAACCCTAGGGATTACAACAGAAATGAGTAGCTGGTCGGAGCTTGCGGGAGCTTTGCCGGCTCTCCCGGGATACCGGTAGAACTGCCCAAATTTTGTGAGTCTCCCGGATATTCTGGGAGAGTCGGCAACCCTGGGTATACTAGGGAATATACTCCTATTGGAACCCCTGTGACTTTGCAGCAGAGTGAAGGTTTATAAACAGGAAGACAGGACAAAAGCATTTAACAGAATTTACTCTCAGAATGGTTTAGAAACAGTAAACTGTAGCTGCAGTAAGAGGTTAAACCAATATACAGGGCTGTGAAGAAACTGGTACATTTAATGCAGACTAATAGAAGAAAGAAAAAATACATAGCTGAGCAAAAAGCAGACATAGTCAGAAAGCTACCAAGCCATTTGTCAGTCATCCACAGAAACAATTTGGTATCAGAAGAATAACATTTGCTTATGATCCAAATTAGAATTCTTGGATATCAGGTTTTATGTTTGGCTGATTAATTTAGTTTCTCCTGCTAAGTAAACATCCGACGAGAGCTTAATACTTACTGTATGTATTTATCAAATTGGTATGTATGGGCCTGATCCAGAACTACGCCGATGCGCTGTGCTTACAAAAGCACAGCGTATCGGCGTTCACTCTCCCAGACACTCCCCCTGTGTGGGCGTATTTTCCTTCGCTTACGCCAGCTGAAGGCTACCCTAACTACAGCCGGCCTAAGCAAGGGAAAATACGCTCGCACAGGAGCGTTGGTACGCTATGCCCTCCCTCCCTCCCTCATTAAACTAACTCCCCCCGCCCACCTACACTAACCTGAACGTAGTAACGCTGGGGGACGCCCCCTCCATCGTCACTACATTGCTTCTACGGACAACATATGCCTGGCGCATGCGCAGGCTAGTTCTGGATCAGGCCCTATGTCACATTCTTCAATGGGATTGTTTAACTGACCACATAAAGAAGGGCAAATGTTAGTTACTTTAAAAGATCGCATTTCTTTAAAGACCGCATGTACGCAATATGTAATGAAATGCTATGTAGATAGCGTGAACCAGTTACTACGCATGCGCATTAGCTCTGAACTCATAACTAGGCACGTAAGTAAAATAAATTTAGTTGAGAATCCGGTCCTTAGTCATGTATATGAATTCTGGGTTCCTTATCTTTACAGAGAAGGGAGAAGCAAGTTGGAGAGTGGCACCACTGGATCTATTTTAAAACCTGTTAGACTCTCTAGTGCCATACTCAGCTGTTTCTTAATATTAATGCTAAACATAGTATAATAGACCCTCTTATATGACCCCTTCCATTAGGTAAACAATATTCCGCTCCTGAGCTGCTAACTGTCACTCACCTGGATTTAATTAATTAACCAAGTTTTGAAAATAATTTTTCTATTAAACAAAGCTGGTTACCATAGTAGCTGACAGTTGGAAATCCAGGAGCAGAGTATTTTGTACCTAATGGAATGGGTCATGTTGGAGGGCCTGGTATAATAAAAATGAATACTTGTAAACCCGCACAGAATCATTGGCTGCATTGTTAACTGGTAGAATTCTAGAAAAAAAGTTAGAAACATATGTATTAAAAATGAAGCATATAAACAACAAAAACACCAGATCGCTAGGATGATAAAACATTCACTTCCTGCCAAATCGCATGCACAAGCGCAGCATTCCCAGGATGGATTTTTATCATTATTTCCTGGGGGAAGTATGTAAATAGTACAGTGAGGGCATGCTGACTGCCCATCAAACTATCCACACTTCTGCGCCATCGCCATTTTACGTGAAGATGGAACAAAGGTTTTCAAGTAGAGGTGTCTTGAATATTGTACCGGCAAGTAAGTGTAATACCTGCCTTTGTTATAGGGTAAAGATTTGAAATTGCTCTAATTTACCTTCTAGATTGCAGAGAGGTGAACCAATGAAAGAAAACTCAGTAAATCTTCACACCAGTCTTTTTAGCAAAATAAACGCCAAAACCACGACCCTCCAATCTACCCCACTTTCGCCAGATCTTTCCAGAGTCCCCTCGCGCTGCACAGTACGCTTCTGTCAGCTGGCTGTTGCCTCGCCATCATGCAGAATATGCCTCCCACCGCAAGCAACCCCAGGGGCACCACATAAAGGGAGTGCCTGTTCTCGCCCGCATGGAAGTCTGGATTCAGTGGGTATCTGGCACTAGATCCAGCGGGGAATGTGGCTTCGGAGTTTTGAGTGCAGCAGCATTAAATTTTTCAATCCAATCCTATAGTAAGTGCAAAAAAAAAGTGCTTATTTATTTATTTATTTAGTTAAGCTTGTAGGACTTTTTAAATATATTTTCTTTGTGCTTTTCTTTACCTTGAGGCAGGATAAGTTCATTCTTCCTATGATGGCAGGATAGCTTATGACCAATCCCTCCTACCAGAGTAACATTTTAAAACTTGCATATGAATTCTTCCTATGTGTTGTAGTTTGAGATTTTCTACTTGCTGTTTGATAAAACCACGCTTAGGTTGAATACATGGTCTGATAAACCAGTGCTCACATGAAGAAAGATATGATAGTGTGTTGCATCGTCACCAGCATACACACAGCAGAAGAAGAAGAGGGCAAAATAAGAAGATAGAAAAAATGAATTGCATATTATGCCAGTCCGATGTGATGTTACAGGTAAGATATAATATATGCCATGTACACATGGTAGAATCAAGGGGGGCATTCCTTAATACCTCTTGCACATTGCGGCCTTTGCAATATACTGGGTCTCTGAACCCAGGATATCGACATGTCAACAGATCATCTTAGGGTCACAGACCCTGGGATGATCCTGTTCACACTGCAGGGTTGCCCTGGGTCTGCCCTGGCAGTAGCGTGAGTCAAAAACCCGGGTCGCACATTTCACACTGCAGACTTCCTGGGTGGGACCTAGGAATAACCCTGCTTTCAACTTGTGTCCAATTCCCAAGTCATTAGACCCGGGTAGACTCAGTGGGATGCTTTCACATTGCGCTTCATCATGGGACGTCGGAGCTACCCCCGGCAATAACTCGGGTGTTTGGTGCAATGAAAAAGGGATATTAGACATGTCAAGCTGCAATGCAATGGTCCCACATGGATGCCATAGATTGTGCTCACTTGTACACTATTATAATAGACACATATCAGTTCATTTCACCCATGGGAAGGAAATATCCCCTTTACTGAGTTTCATTTACATATTTATTCTGTTTAAAGGATTGTGAAAACGCAAATGGCCCTTCAGCATGAAAACTCTTTACTATGCAAAACATAACAAGCTGATTAAAGGGTCAAGGATGCAATTATGGAAAATGAACCTTGTGAAAATAAGAGTGGTTTATGTTTTGTTGTGAATGTATCGTTTTGCTGCCTTGTATCCCTTAAGGTTTGTATGATTGGGAACACTTCCTTAAACTCTCAAAGCAATACAAATGATGAACAGAGATGTCTACTTCATGATACTATATTTAATAGCCTCCTACTTGTGACCATTTGGCAGCTCCGGGAAAGTTTTCTCTGTAACTAAATCTCAGAAGCCAAGCCAATAAAGTGCTAATTAAAGACAGTACAGAAGAGACATGAACACTTGGAGCCAACAGTAATTTTCAGCAAATATACGAGAATAGAATACATAAGTAACTTACTCTCACTGATTAGACATTAATTTGATGTCAATATTTTGTTCTATAATATTCAGGATTCAATCTAATTTTTAAATAAATGTGAATAATATGGTGATTTAAATGTTCATGATATTCAGGAAAACATTTTACCTATTATTGGCACATATTTATGAGTAAAACTAGTGTCTCCCCATATAACATGTAAGCATTCTGTCATTTGTCACCAGTGATCATTATTAAGGTTGCACAGATTCTCTCTGAGTTAGAGAAAGGAAGATAACAGATCCTACACAAATACACCAGGCATTTATATAAACAAGATATTGGGCCTGATGCAGAGTTACAGTATTTCTAATTTGAACATCCAGCAAGGGTTAGAGATGATAGGACATGGGTTCAACCTGAGTCACTTTTTCACACCACTTTCTTTCAGATCCTTATTGCCTTTCAAGCTGTCTGCCCTGTGGAATAATGTCATTACATTGCTTTGTCATTAAAAGTGTGCTATCTGTTTATCACATAGTTGCTGACTTTTTATTTCTTCCTTCCAGGAGATCTCGGAGGAAAGAAAGAAATGTCAGTTTGAGGGTGGGGGCTGATGACTTGATTTAATGCTAATCATTGCCTGAAGTCCCTGCCTATCACTGCTGTGATCTATAGTGTTACTAAGGATAGGGCAGAACTTGATGACACAAAATATCTTTCATGATATTCTGAGTAATGAGATCAGTTTAAAAGTTCTAACCCCAACCCTTACCCTAATTCTGACCCTAACCCTCCTCTTCTATTACCCTGACACTAACACTCCCTTCCCCGCAGCCTGACCCTAACCCACCGTACCCCGCAGCCTGACCCTTACCCTCCCTTCTCTGCAGCCTGACCCTAACCCACCATTCCACACAGCCTGAGCCTAACAGTGGTTACTCACCTTTCCGGTGGTCTGGTAAAGCGTCGGGCGTTTCTGAAAATGAATAGGTGAGTATGCCAATCTACATACTCACCCATTCTGAAAAAAAATTTCTAAAATGGATGGGTATTCGAAATAGGGACAGCCGAAAAGGAACTTTCATCTGTCCCTATTTCTCGATACCATCATTCTATACGGGGACTCTCACCATGAAGGATGCCCTCTTAACAACCCAATCAACTCAGGCCCAGGAATAATCCAGCACATAAAAAGGGGCACTATTCCAGGTTGGATAACACATGTTAAGCCATTGACACTAGCTCATGACTTTGGTTTTATCCAAGTCCTTGTCATAGTGAGAAAAGAGCATCTAAGCATCTAATTTTTCTAACATTTAAATAAATAATGTCTGTAAATTACATTAGATGTAGTTAAAGTTATGCCCAATCTAAGATTTAAAATAAAAAATAAAAATGTTGCTTACTTGCTACAATGCACCATGGTGCAATGTTTCTCATTTATTGTCCCACTTTTCATTATTCACACCATCACTGTATGATATGGAGTTTTTCAGGCATACAGTTGACTTGCTGAAACTGCGTATTATCTTCATTCATACGTCATACACACAGACGATATCTTGATAAAATAACAGAAGAAAGAAGTGGATGATTGGACTTAGATAATAATGCAATGTATAGGTAAGTTGCAGTATAAAATCGTCATATTTGACAGTTACATCATGTGCTTTGGTAGAATTAATTGAAATATATGTATAAAGCATTATTCAGCCATCAATGTCCAATATTCCAGACTCTTATGAAGTATCTGTTTAACCTTTATTTTTCTCATAATCAATTAAATAAATTACTAATAAATAACAATGGCCTTCATCATTCAATATGAGGTATTAACAATTCTGCCTGTGTCAATTTATATTTTTTTCATATTTAACTCATTTTGATTTAAAACCTTAAAAAAAATTTATCCTCAGAAACATTTTTTTTCCTTTTCACTTAGACAGTGGACCATATGTAAAGCTGTTCACACACTAGAGCGATTATTGGTCTGATCCATCATGTCTGCTTGGGTGTGCACCCACATACCAAAAGCATGATGGGAGGTTAATTGGCTGTAGACTAAATTGACCCTTGCCTGTGTGTATGTACAGTATGTGTTAGTGAAATTAGAATGTGCCCGCAATGTGAATGTAAATTATTCTCTGTAAAGCGCTACATAATCTGAGGGTGCTATATAAAAACCTGCTAAGAAATAATATATAAATAATGGTTAGGGGCATAAAATATTCTTAAGAATAGTGAATAGTGAATGTCATAATTGCTCAATAATTATGCTTAAGATATAGCACCGAATCCAAAGGTCCTATTTTTATTGATCAGACATCTGACAGAATAAGCAATAGTACTGCTAACCACTCACTTCTGTCATATAGACAGACTCTGAATTTGTACAAACATGAAATGGCATTGATTTGGAAGTCTGGATTAGTTGGCCTGACTAAACTGTGCATTGTCTTAACAAAGTATTCTAAGGCTGGAGTAATATACATATGTAATGGGGTGAATGGTTGGCACCCCAGAAGTAATGTTAGGAAAGTTTATACAAGCCCAGGGTGAAGAGACACAAAGGTCCACCCCCTCCTCTCAGTAATGTTTGAATGAAACAAGGAACATTGGGCCTGATCCAGGCCTATGGGCGCCTTACGGCCGCCCGAGGTCTGTACGGCTGTCATGGTAGCTGTCATGGTAGCGGGGGAGTGCACTTACGTGTCCAGATTCCTACCCTAACTATTATGATCAGCTCTGTGGCCTTATCTTAGCCGTTCCCTAATTTACATGCCTATCTCTGCCTTGACGGCGGAGATACGACATGCGTAAAGGGGGGGACAGCCCCCTTTTCATAACAGCCAGCGGCCGTAACTATAGTCACGACCGCCGGCTATTACTCAAGGTTATGCGCATGAAAGGTGCAGAAAGTGAGTTGCAGAGAGACAGTTATACAGTAAGAGGAGGATAGTGGATTTTCTGGAAGAGACTCAATGAGTGCAAAGGCACAAGGCACAGGGGTACTCACTGCTGTGGTGGCAGCTGAGATATCTTACTGGGAAGATATAAGCGCTTATGTTTTTAACTTTGTGACACAGCTTCTGCAGATTAGATGTAGAGCACCCTTAATATTTCTATCACTACAGAACTCATATGCCCAATTATATAGCTAAGACCTCCTCAAATTTGTCCATACATTGTACAAACTGTTACATATGTTACTTATTTGGGACAAGAAGTATTTTATTCAGAGGCTTAACGTTACAAGTAGCCCAGGTTACCATGATTCCATTAGGTGCATCAAAGTAACATATATCAGTATTATATCATTAATTGCCTCATTTACTGTTGATTTTTGTGATTTATGCAGAGAGACTGCTTCCATTATTTGTAAGTGAGTGTAGTGAATTTGTGTCAGTCCTTTTGTCCTAGTGATTGGAGTTTAATATACTGTTTGTACCGTGCCCTCTTGTCATTTACCTATGTATTTACTTTTTCTTTACTAAGTATAATTTTGCTTAGTGTCCACCACATGTGACCTATCCTTGAATGAGTTAGTTTTTCTGAGTACAATATTGACTACTGATGAATTCAGTTACAGTCTGCATTATGTAGAAGACTTGGGTGAACCTGAGAGAGATAACTTTACACTGAACATTTTAGAGAGCTTGGGAGAGGGGTACTACTTTTAGGCTCTGATTCACAGATACAAAAGTTTAAAGCTCCCTCCCACGCTACCTCCCCCTTTTTTTAGGCCTTAAGGCTTCCTTATCTTGCTGTGTGCATTTTCCTTTCTTAAGAAGGAAAATACGCACAGACTTCTTCCTCCCCCGCCCTCTCTTCTTAATTTTAATCCCTCCCCCCTCCCACTCTTCTTAAAAACGCCCAGAGGCTGCCATAGCATGCCTCTTTATGCTTAGAAAAGTACATGCGGTCTTTAAAGACCACATGTACTCAATCTACGTACCTAACAGATTTCGTAAATGTACTACTGGAGCGTCTTAGGTGCGAATCAGTACCTTAATTATTAACCAAACATTGAAAGTTAATGGTCTCTGTGCTTTCAGAATGAGTTCTGCTGTTCCTTTAGTCAGGAATATTCATGATGTGAAGGCAACACTGGCTTAGCCTAGTGCTGATAATGACCGCATCATTTACTCTGGAGCTCTAGAAGTAAAGGAGTGCAGCGCAGTAATTACTATAATAAGATGCAATGGACATACCACTGGTTCCTATGTTATACAATTGTGCTCCTGAATTTGTTTTAATTCTTGCTTCAGAAGCCTATACTTGTAGTATTTAAAATTAACCAAAATAAAGATAACCAGTAAGAATTGAAATCTGAGTATTTTCTTCTGCTATTTTGTATTTCTGCAGCTGAGAAATATTGACCAGAGAAACATAAAGTCTGATTAGGCCACATCTAAGGCCTGCAATCTACAAATTTTCATAGCAATAGGAAATACATAGGAGGACTGTCTATCTAGGAACAAATCAACTTATTTTTGCTTGCTTTGCATTGTGTCTTTCCAGGGAACTAAAATGAATAGTACTGTAGTATGTGCACAGCATTTATCTTCACCTTGTCTGGAACAACAAGGCCATATAGTTTAGTCATATGGTCAGGTACGGAATACTTTCCACACTACAGCAGAATATTATGTTACTGCATTTGTCATGAGATCAAGGGACCTGAACATATAATTGATCACATAATATATTTATGTAGCATGTCTTTCATTTATTTATTTCCATGTCAAAGAAGACTGAAATATTGATATCATTCACCTAAAATAACTAGGTTCCAAAAAAGCAGGAAATGTGCTGTTTTCCAACTTGTTGCAATAAACAAAAAGAAGCCAATGCAAAGCTGCCTGTACAATGGCCTTTTTGTGAAAGCTAAAAGGAGAACGTCAGCAATTGCCAGCAGTCTCCATTCTAGAAAACGCCGAAAGGTACTTTTTTTTAGTTATCCCTACGCTTAACCCTTTCATAACACTATTTCCTGCAGTCTAACCCTATCTTCCTCCTTTTTCAACTCTAACCCTTCATGCCCTGCAGCCTTACCTTAACAGTCCAGTCAGCTGGCGGCTGTATCATGTTAGAAATAGGGTCGGCCGGACCAGAGACTGCATCTCATAAGCCCAACAGGTTATAATGTACACAATGGGAGCAAGCAAGACAGAAAGACGTACACAATGTAGCTGATCTGCCTGTGTTTGCTTCTGTATGCTCTGTGCTATAGAACAGGGTGTTTATATCAGGGTTGCCAACTTTTCAGAGCTTCCCTCCGGGAGAACCCAGAGGGAAGCCATGGATTTTTGCAAGGGGGCGGGGCTTAATGACACGATTTATGCAAATCACATCATTTAGCCCTGCCTCCTGTCAATCACTCCTGTCATCTCCAGCGTTTCAGGGGATGGACAGGGCTTGATGACATCATCAAGCTCCACACATCCCTAGTAACGCTAGGGATTACAGTAATAAATGATGGCTGGTTGGGCTCTCCCAGAATACCGGGAGACCTGCCCAAATTTTGGGAGTCTTCCGGATGTTCCGGGAGAGTTGGCAACCCTGGTTTACATTTATAAACTATATTTAAGTTAGAAAGAGGTCGGTTAAGTGCTGTTACAACTGCGGTAGTTACACTAAACTGACTTTTTAAGCCTAATAGCAGCATCTTGCTACACATTTTGCTCGGGCATTTATTTAATTTTTATAGATTCTGATATTTTAACATTTTTAAAGGGTTTTATTTTGTGCAAACCACAATACAATACATGCAAACTTGTATAAGTTGCTGCATTACACCTCACAGCTTATTGCCATGTTTTAAACGAGTTCCCATCTGTAGTACGACCTACCCAGAGTTGATCATGTCAGAACTCTGGATAGGTTTTACACATTTTGAAGAGCAGACCTTTGTATCCACTGCTCTAAAACTCTGGATCAAGTCCAACGTTGTGTCTATGCAACAAATTTTACTTTTAAAAGCTTCTATTGTATCTTAATGTAGCCTTTTAGCAAAGTGCACTACATGAGGATGAAATAATACAAGTGAATTATATGACTACCTTCAATGCCTACAAAATAAAGTCTTTTTTGTACTAGTAAAAGTGCAGTTACAGCCCTCAGTTAAATGGCTGAATTATTTCAGCTGAAACCTGTATCATGTAGTGATTGCAAAATGAACCACAGTGAAGTGTAGTTGGTCTGGAACAGATATTTTTCTATTGTCTCTGATTTCTTCAAGAATTAATTAATTTTAAATGTGTTTATTCTTAATGACTGTGTATAAAAAGTAATAACTTTAGCCTTCTGCCAGAACAAATGCAAGAGCAGATGTTGTGTCCCCACAAGCCATGAGCATATGGGGGTTTATTGTTTGTTATATAGGTGATATGTTCACAGGAAGCACCAACAAAGCCATTGCTTTGGCAAGCTCTCATCACTGATTCACAAGATAGGAACAGCTCCATATCAATATAATCTTGGGAATTGTGTGTATGCGGTCACAGCTGGAGAAAAAACATAATAAAAAGAAAGTTGTTTCTACAAAAGGATAAGGCACCTGCGTTGAAACAAGCTTTGTCAATTGTAAATACACTACAAAAAACAGCTGTCTTCAGAAATGTTTGTGGATATATTGCTACCAACATAAAATATTTTGGGATACAGTAACTTATAACAAGTTTCCAGTAAAAAAAATAAGAAAAAAATACAGAGGTAACAAAGAAGTATAACAATTATTCAAAATAATCTGCTAACATTAAGAGCCGTTCAAGCTGTTTAAATGCAAAATAAAATATGTAAATAAACTAAAACAATACAAACATACTCATGTAATTATAATATCCAGCTAATTCTCCCCATAGAGTAAAGGGAGGATTTGTCCGCACCCAATCGCAGTATGGAGAGAGAGAGAGGGAGAGAGAGGGA
>WWET01000676.1:217481-241715 GCA_011038615.1 Limnodynastes dumerilii | reverse complement strand
GGCGCAGAGTGCACTGTTGGGAACGAAAGGCTGGTGGGGACCATCACCGTTTGTACAGATATAGGTGGTACTGGGCTCCTCCATTGGGTGCAGGGTGAGTGCCACGGGCAGCCCCCTTGTCTGCGGGGGCCCTTGTGCACTGCACACTCTGCACCCATGGTAGATACACCACTGAATAGTAATGCAAAGTTGTTTTCCCAAGGCATGCAAATTGGCTACTAAAGGTTACAAACAGATGAAATATCTTGTCTATGGCACATTACTGGTATCTTTAATAACTACTAGAACATGCTGGGATTTGGAAAATCCACAAGAATTCAGGTTGCTGCATTTCTAGTGCTTCCATCTGGGAACTTCCTGAGGGGGAGCTGCCAGAATGGGGGTGGGGCTTAATGACATGGTTTATGCATGCCCCACCCTCTATCCATCAATGCTGTTTTTCCTAGTATTACTAGGGATGGGATTGGGACACAATTTAAAGCAGCATGTCCCACTCAGTCTCTAGTAACACTGGGAATAGCAGGGGGGCAGGACTTAGGGCCATGGTTTGTATAAAAACACAGCCTCAAGGCTATGGCAGAAGATTTGCTGGCTTTCCCATGATACCAGGAGAAATGCCAGAAGTTTGTGAGACTCCTGAATATTCTGGGAGAGTCAGCAACCCTGCTTTTAACATGAGGGGTAATAAATTAACAGAAATAGGTGCCACTAATTCATAATAGGTGATTAGGGGTGCATATTGAACCACATTATTTCCTTTGAATATGAAGCTCCATTTTCCTCTATAGAAGGGCTCAATAAGCTCCTGTAATAGGCTCTTTTAAAGGCATATTAACTGTTACTACGGCCATTTTTTTCCATCTGCCGTCATAGTATTGTTTAATGTGTGCAACCTCTCTACCCCATGTATATTTCCAACCAACCTTGTGGGCACTGCTGCAGGATGTAAAGGGTACCGGTATCCATGGCTGCTCTCCTCTGCACACAACCTTTTTATAAGACTGTTAGCATTCTGATATTTTATGTTGCCTAGCACCTGAAAAAGCAAATAAAAACACAGTCTTATTAAATGTTACTTTATTAAACAAACACTGTCACAACTAATTCTTCCCTCTTTATTAATCCTATAATTCACTTGCACAGCTGCTAACTACGTATACAATTATGCAACTTGGATTTCTTAGAGCTCCCATCTTAATGACTAGAAGACTCTAGTACACTTACTGGATGAGTAACAAAGTTCAGATTGGCTAGCTAGGATTCACAAGTATGTACAGCTTCAAATGTAACTGCACGAAAGTCTAAAGTCTGCTAAAGTCAAGGACCGATTTCTCTATGAATAGGCATTTAATTTTCAATGAACTTGCGCTCGTGATAGGAGGAGCAGAAGGCTGTGCCTGGGGATATTTAAGGATATTTAACATTTAAAATTTAGAGCATTTACTTGAATGGACGCTTTTACATTTAAAAACTATATTTTAATTCACTACAGCTAAATCTCATGTATTTACATTAAAGGAAAGAAAAATGTTAGATTGTTTACTTATTTCTGTTATGCCATACCAGAGTGTACTACTTTTCTATATTTAGTATTACTATGAATGACATATTTGGTATATTCATTGCTTCACATTTAATATTAATTGGTGTGTTACATTTAACTGCAAAAATTATATTTTAACAATGAACCATTCAGGGTTTCCTGTGTGATTGTTATGGCTACAATGATACAAACATATTCTAAGCACTGAAACAAAATACTAGTAAACACAGATATTTTGATTCTGTTAAGACATTGTGTGATGTAATATCGCACAATACAAGAACACAACATTAGTTTACTACTTATTCAACTGACACATTTATAGCAGTAAACACTGTGGCATTCATATGAGAATTAACTATACCAGACATAGATTTATGATATCTTTCCATACTTTCAGTTTAAGTCATTATGTGAAATTGTACTGTGTAAAGAAATCTAGACACATTTAGAAATAATTGGTTAGCTATGGGAATGCAATTTTTATGCTACTGTTTTTATTTATATACTTTTTCTTTTCTCTTATCACTTGATTTTAATGTCATTGATTTTTCAGCTATGACACTGCAGGAAATGAGTTTGATTCATGGACAAGGCATTATCTGTGTGAAGTTTGTATGTTCAATCCGTGTCTATGGGTGCTCAAGTTTCCAACCACACTCCAAAAACACACTAGTAGGTACACTGGCTACTAAATAGAATTAATTGTAGTCTGTGTGCGTGTTAATTATATGTATGTTACCATAGGGCTGGGACTGATGTACATGGTTGCTTAAACATTGTTAAGTGCTAAGCAATATAATGGCGCTATATAGAAACCTGTTGATAAATAATTATGTTTCCGTTCAGTTGCAAAGCAGCAACTATTATTATTAGTTGCTGCTTTGCACATCTTGAGGGTGATTTAGAAATGCAGTACTGAATTACTGATTGCTTTAAAAATTGAGCTACTACTCATGCATAGTACCTATCTACGTACCATTTCTGTACCAATCTACGTACAGAAATGGTACGTAGATAGCGTAAATAAGCTCAATTCTTAAAACAACATACGTAAGACAAAAACTATGTAACTGTGAATCCGGACCATGGTGAGCAGTGATGGATTGCTTTATTTCAAGTTCAGCCACATAACAAGTCAGAACCCTAACGTTTCTCAAGGTTAGTGACTTTGGTATCCTTAAACCACTATCTTGTTTTCTGGGTTGTATGTTTATGCTTTTGTGCTGGAAAGTGAACGTTGTGCTTGAACTTTCTAGCAGAGGGACGCAGGTTTTTCTTTGTTGAGTGTTCTTGGCAGCAACCCTCTTCCTATCAATCTTAAAAATAATATAAAACTCCCTTTCCTCTTTTTAATAAAACTTTGGATGGTACTTAGATGGAGAGCTTTTAGAATATATTTATTATCCTTATTGTGCCTTTCCATCTTGGAGACCCTTTGAAGGCACCTTTCCAACTATGGTGAGATGTATGCACTACTAATAGTGGACTACTCAAGGATCAACCAATTTTATTCTGAAGAAATCAAAAGAGCTGCATTTAATGTCAGTCATAACTATTTAACCTGTGAACTAAAAAACTATTGGTTGTATTTGATAAAACGGTTACTCTACAGGTATAATCACTTACCCAAATCAGATATTTTAGTAATTAAGGACTGGATCTAGACATAGAACAAATCGTCTGATTTTGTGATCTACTTACAAGTTTTAACACTATCAAATGCTTTTGACAGGGGGCGAGTTACGTTTGCAAGTGGGAGGGGTTTCGTATTATAATGTACAGTTAAGGTGGGAACTCTTAGGGCGGATCAATCCAGACATCTGATCCATCACCATATTAAATGCAAGTAGAAAGTAGATATTTCTATTATAATTTTGTGCGAGCGATGAAGGTGGTTTTCCATGCACTTGCAGGGAAACACTAATCTGATTTTTTTTGTGAGGAAGAAGAATTTACTCGTTTTACGTTCACCAAACCCTACCTTAACTTTTCCAAGCATAAGTACGTACGTACGTACGTACGTACGTACGTAATGGATTGACGTATGTAACGGCCTAACCCGGCCAATACTGTAAAATTTAAATGCCTTCCTCTGCCCCCAAAGCGTATTTCCGGCTGTCGTATGGTTGACCCGCCCCTCCGTTCGGAATTACGCTGAAGTTACGTATGATCAGAGTTATGTTGCGTATCATCTGTAGCATGCAGGCACAGTAAATACAAAAAGGCAATTTTACGACAGCGGCTGGTCTAATTACGCACTTGTACGTAGCACAGGATCTGGCCCATACAGTCTTAAAGTGCAGTGTCACTTACATATATGTGTTTAATGCTACCAAATCACAACAGTAGCTATTTAATTGTAATCATATATTTTTACACTGTTACCCTGCATGAAAGCCACTAAAGTGTATGAGTGTGTTTATCTAATGTTTATAAACAACTTCCATTAAATAATAGTCTGCAGTAATGTTTATCAGGTAGTGTAAGTGTGGCAAGATATGAAACTTTTTTTTATTACAAAAACTCATCAATGATTATAATGAGATTAACAATTAGATTCTTGGGTTCAGCAAATGTAAGTTTTAGTTGTTGCTGTGCAGTGAAATAGCCACATATTGCAAAAGAAAGGTGAGAAATATCAGTTGTGATTCATTTTCCTTTTGGTTAAACATTTTATTGCAACGTTAGAAACATTTAGAAATGATATATGATAAACATGTAACATTCCACAACAAGATTATCAAAACAAAGAAACAGACATTTTTTAAATAAAAAATAAATTACTGTTTAGTAATTCCTAAAATAATACATTTTTTAGGACAGTATTATAAACGAAATTTCTATTATTTTGCATGCATAACATATAAAACAATATTTTTTTTTAGCTCCATTCAAAGTATTTTTCTTAGTAGGTTGTGAAGCGCTTCTTCCACTGTATGTGCACTAAGCAGGATTTGAGACCTGTACCTAGTGGCTAGATGTAGACGGTAGATATTTTTTCAAGAATATCTGCAATTCTTTCAAATGTAGCCTCCATCACCATATTGTGGCTGCACATCTCCAGTTCTATAGCTTCTTGGGCCATATACTTCAAGGTCTCTTTCACATTTGCATAGAAAGTTTTCATCAACCTTCCCTTCAATTACGTCTATGTGGCTGCTCATTCCCCTGCTGAAGGATGGACCTGTTGACTCAGGTAGCAGAGTCCCCGAACTTGGTGATGGGTCAGTTTTTCTGCTGTAGAATTATATAATGATAAAGAGATTGTTAAATATATTTAATGTTAGCTACAAAAATATACAATATTAGAAAATATACAGAATAACATACATACATATGTGTGTATATTACTATGTAATTATATCTAATGTTTATAGTTTGGTGCTTTTGCAATGTAATTTCTCAGCAAACTACTTTACATTTTACTAACCAGAATATATTTGTTTGATCTGTGATTATGTATTGTTTTTTTTTATTATTATTATTATTATTATTATTATTATTATTATTATTATTATTATTATTATTATTATATCTTTTTACATGAATCCCAATAATTCTGAAATTTACTTAAAGAGCAGATTCAAAACAGTGAATAATTGCGGTTTTACAGTATTTCCAAATTATGCAGGCACAGATGTTAGCATATGTTTCTTTATTTATCAGTCTTTAATCAAGAAACAGGGAGTGATTTAATCCCAGGCCACAGAAGAATACTTTTGAATTGTAACATTCTAGTATAATATAGCCAAATGTGTACCAGAGATCCTTAGTCGATATGAGAGATAGAGATAGAGATAGTGGGATAGAGAGAGAACCTACTACCATTTAATTCCACGTATCAATCATAGGGTGCACGGTTTATAAAGCTAATGATAGAAAAACTGAACCAATAGGTCCAATAACCAGCACACCAAAAATATAAATAGCAAATATGTCTGGTATAAAAATATTTAATGAGATTCACAAAAAGTGGTAACACACCAGTACCAAGTCACAGACAAAAAGTGCAAGCTGTGCATAAAAAAGCAGCATGAACACAGCAGTATCACTAATATATGAAAAAACATGGGCATCCACAACATGACGAAAAGTCCAATGAAGGAACAAACATATTCCACTTATTTCAGTCAGAATCCAGTATAAGAAGTCATCAAAGTGATACTTAAAGAATAATAAGTGTCTTTGTCTACTCTGGATACGCTATCCTCCTGTCCCTGTGAAAATGGCTAAGAGAGCCGAAACAGTTGTCGGGACCAGGATCACTATTCTTTAAGTATCACTTTGATGACTTCTTATACTGGGATCTGACTGAAATAAGTGGAATATGTTTGTTCCTTCATTGGACTTTTCGTCATGTTGTGGATGCCCATGTTTTTTCATATATTAGTGATACTGCAGTGTTCATGCTGCTTTTTTATGCACAGTTTGCACTTTCTGTCTGTGACTTGGTACTGGTGTGTTACCACTTTTTGTGAATCTCATTAAATATTTTTATACCAGACATATTTGCTATTTATATTTTTGGTGTGCTGGTTATTGGACCTATTGGTTCAGTTTTTCTATCATTAGCTTTATAAACCGTGCACCCTATGATTGATACGTGGAATTAAATGGTAGTAGGTTCTCTCTCTATCCCACTATCTCTATCTCTATCTCTCATATCGACTAAGGATCTCTGGTACACATTTGGCTATATTATACTAGAATGTTACAATTCAAAAGTATTCTTCTGTGGCCTGGGATTAAATCACTCCCTGTTTCTTGATTAAAGACTGATAAATAAAGAAACATATGCTAACATCTGTGCCTGCATAATTTGGAAATACTGTAAAACCGCAATTATTCACTGTTTTGAATCTGCTCTTTAAGTAAATTTCAGAATTATTGGGATTGAAGTTAACTAGGATGGTAATCACGGTGATAACTAAATCAACCTATTGTTATTAAATGTAAGTCCCTTCTATTGCTTGCAGTCATTGGGGGAACAGATAGTATTTGGACCTCCCTGGATCAATCACAGAATTTCTCCGGATTAGTTGGCCATCCACTTATTTTTTTCTAATTACACTGCTGCCCACCCAAGCTGTTAAGTCCCCTCAGAAGCAGTTATTGTAAAATCCCTTGTTAATACATAGCTGCAATTGTTAATTAGTCAGAAGAACATTTGGAATGGAGTTTTAAAATAATGAGAAGTTAAAGTATATGTGGGTCATTATATCGTTGCTTTCATTACATTTTTAAAAAAAATTTTACAAGTAGATTTTTTTGGAGGCAATACATGCAGAGGGGAGTGAAGGATAGTAGAAAGTACAGTAAGTTACAGGAAATGTGTATATCACATTTTCTGTTACTTCACTAACCCATGACAGTCATTGATATACAAAACAAGAACTAATAAACTGTACAGAATATTATAACAGAGAAAAAATAGCTCAAAACACTATTATTTAATCGCTAACCTGCCATTCTGTTAGTTACACATATCTGCATGGAAGGCAGGGGTGATCTACATTCCATCTGTAAAAAAGAATTCTGGTGGGTTAGCTATTGGTTAATTCCAGTTTTGCTGTAGAATTTTCTTTCCTTTGTTTCTAGATAGTGTTGGTCCACAGAAGTTATTTAGAGGTTCTAAGGGGTGAGTTAGCTCTCAATTTTAAAACGTAATATATATGACCCAATATAGGGACTCTCACTGGGTTAGGACCACTTCAGTAGAAAAGCCTTGATGTCTTATCATATATTTGTAAATGTGTGTAACTTTTATTTGGCTGTAGGTCGCCGCTGTGAACAGCTTTTTTTCTGCCTCGCAGAGGTGGAGCAATCGATTGTCGAAAGAAAAAGATGCTGTGCCAAATGGTGAGTATGAATGTTACCCCAACCTTTACTCTAATCCATTACCCAAACCCTCTCATTCCATTACCCTAACCCTAACCCTCCTCTTCTATTACCCTAACCCTCACTTCTCCGCAGCCTAAACCTAAGACTCTACTCCCTGCAGCCTAACCCTAAGACCACCCATAGAGTTCTACTCACCTGTTCGATCAGTGTAATGGGTCTGCAGTTGGTGTGACAGGTCTGTGGTGACTTTTCCAAAGAAAAATTTCCCCAAAAAATTTCAAAGTAACACTATTTTCAAGATAGAGACTAATGAAAATTAGCTTTCAGCTGTCTCTATTTTCTAAAATAGCATTTTTGTAGCAGTGACTGCCACTGCTTTTATTACATTTTTATATTTTCAGATTAGCTACTGGTTAATGGCTTGGTATTGGGACATAGGGCTCAATTTACAAAGAACAATTTCATATGATAAAACCCGTTTTCGTGTGAAAACAGGCTTTATCATATGAAATTGAAGCTGTCCATATTTACAAAGCTATCACCATGGAAACCATGGCGACAATAGCAATAACAGTCCCGATCGCCGGCTCACTCTAATGTATGCGGGCCGGCATTTACTAAGTGTCAGCGTGGATTTTAACAATCCGCACCGACACGTTAAAAAACGCCATCTGAAGATGGCATTAGGGTAAGTATTCCAGCGGTCTCCCAATATACCCCCCTTTTCCTCCCCCTAATAGCTGTTATTAATGGAAGGAAGAGGGGAGTACATATCGGGAGACCGCTGGAATACAATTAAGTAAAAAAAACATTAAAATCTAAGTAAAAAAAAAAATATATACGTGAACTAATTTTAATAAATTTTTACCTAATAATCACATTTAATTAAACCATCGTGGGACCTCGCCAGAGGGATAAGTATTAATAAATACTTCCCGCGGTCCTGCTAGGAGGCGCAGCGAGCCTGGTTGCTATCATTAGCACTCAATGCGCTAATGATAGAATTGTGAGCGAATTTACGCAGGGACGTAAAATCGCCTTTAGTAAGTACTGCTCATGCGCACCATAGAAAATACGCTCCGTAACATAGCGTACATGTGAACATATGGGCCATTCACGTATGTGTCACGTAAATCTTTACGTGTGGGCGTGCCAATTTTACGTGGATCTAAAATACGTCTGAAATACGTTATGTAGGCGGTGGTTTGTATTTAAAGTGTACAGTATGGGCGTGCTTAGCTGCGTAAATACGTGTTGCCCATACGTACGTGTGCGGATCACATCGGTTACGTTGCCAAAAGTTAAGGTAGGGTTTGGAAAGCGTATTTTGTACAAAATACGTACATTCAAGGGGTGTGACAAGGGCAGTGTATAGAAGGTATGCACGCGTAAATACAATACAAAAAACGTATTGCAAACGTAGTTCTGGATCTACCTCATTGTATTTAAGTATATATATGAATACATTAGTAATTTTGGTTACATTTTTATTCTCTCATCTGTTATCTGGAATCAATTAACATATGAATGTATCCGATGTGTTAACATATGCTTTTATAATATTTTTCGCTATATTTTGCATGTATTGTTCTCTATTTAATTATTTAAAATTGCTAAAGTAATACAATTGAACAGAAATATATTTTAATATTTTATTTCATACATCAGTAAAAAAAAATAATAATAAAGAAATTCATTACTAATTTGTGTGTTCAGTTTACTTCTCTGCGGATTTAACACCTGTCACAGCACTACCTATACCTATTATTATTATTATTATTATTATCATTGTAGCTATTAAAAGTAGTTTTAAAAGTGCTACACATGCACAGTGATTTTGCCTTTTGAGACTGCGCCAGGACTCCATAGCCCAACGATGTCAGTGAAAGGCTCGCTGACCGTCGTGGGACCTCGCCGGAGGGGTAAGTATTAATAAATACTCCCCACGGTCCTGCTTGGCTCGCTGCGAGGCGCAGCAAGCCTAGTTTTTATCATTAGCGCTCAATGCACTAATGATAGTAAATAGAGCCCATTATTTTCCTCCTTTTCTGTGCAGATTTATCCATAATCTGGTTTATAAATTTGATATCTCTTGGTTTACTAAGAACAGTTTGTCTTAATATTTGAATTTCTCTTTAGTTCAGTATTAGCCATGAATATAAAAAAATATTGTCAACACTAATTGTCCTGATAATTTGACATTTGAACTTTCATTAAAGTAGATGTTACATTTTATCAAACTATGCTTAAAAATAGTTTCAATGTTTATTTAAGGAATTATACTATTACAATATCTAATTGTGTTTGCAATAAACAAGGTAACATGATTTAATAAAGAGAACATCATATGAATCTTTTCATGCTATTAAAAAAATGGTTTACAATTAATGTAATCAATTATTTTCCCATGAGTCTATAAATATACTTTGCTTTAGATTTCAACAGAATTCATGATTCAGCATCACATATATTTGATCCAGTATAAATCAATTATTTTTTTATAAAGTTATGGCAAGAGCACATTATTCTTACACATTTGCATGTTTTAATAAAGCTTAGATTTTAAATTGTAAATGGTATTGTTAAGCAAATAACTTAATATAACGCAATGCAGATATTCATAGAGGAAGCAAAAATTAAATACAATATGTCCTTTATAATCTAGACCTCCTTAACTTGAGAAGGGATTTTGCTTACTTTTTATTTTGTTTATTATTGTTATTGTCTACAAGGCATTTCCTTGAACAGTTATCGACTGCTAGACCCAATGCAATATTAAAATCTACTTAAGATTATCAAATTCTTTCTTTAAATAGAGATACCGTATATGTTTTCCAATAGAGCAGTGTAATTTATTAAACTAAGTTCAGTAGACCACATTATAATTCTCCTTGTATTTTGAAATAGAAGTCGTCATTAAAATGTGTTTAAGAAGCATCTGTCTTCATTCAATTATTTGATTAAATAATGTATTTATAGTTTAGCTATGAAAACCTAATATATGATAATAAACAGGGCTTGAAGTTAGGGGATATACAGGGGTATGCCATACTGTCACTTCTCCCAATGATTTAATTGAAGAGCAATAAATCCCCATTCACTTCTTTTATTTCTAAAAATTCATACCCACATTTCTAAATGTCCATACAACCACTTCTAAATGTCCACTTTGACCACTGATAATAAGACAAAAACATAGTCATAATTAACTGAATAAAAAGGACAATTACACTCTTCTTATTTGTGTGTACTAAATGAGGATTAATAGGTGCTATAGCAAAAGGAAGCAGAAGGAAGCATAAACAAGGCACCCTTTACAGTAGATCACATTGCTATATTAGTGTGTCCCTTCTCTAAAGTTTTAAATAGGTTTCGTACAAGACTTCACGAAATTCATAATGACATTTACATAATGCTTCCACTGTGTAAGCTGTAACATAATATCTTTACTAAACATGTATTTGGAACCACTTTCTGAATACTAAAATGTGCGTGTTTATTTGTGGAAAACATGGTAATAGGTTTTCCAAAGTATTATAAATTAAAATATACAAAGCAGAACTGTAACAAAAAATGTTGGTGCCAGGGGCGAAAAAGAAAAATGATGCCCCCGATCCTAATTTCCAAGCCAATTTCACATTAAATATTTACTTACTGGTGTCCCCCTTAAGCTTGGTGCCCTGTGCGGCTGCCCTTATCTCACACCCCTAGTTATGGCCCTGATACAAAGTAGCTCTTTGGGCAAATTCAATTAAGCGTGATGACAGGATTAGGTGTGAAGTCCACCTATTCTTGTCTATTATGATAGCTGAACATCATTAATTTTATCTGGCACCTCTATGGGGTATGAAATAAAATCTATGATGTAGATTAACTCAATTGAATCCACCCCTTTATGTTTGTATATACACAATTTGGCTTTTGCATCCATGTAACGTTTTATTGTGTTCTTCACATAAACACCACAATAGGAGGTAGGTGCCAATAGGGATCCTATTTCAGATCACTGCTGAATCTGCCCTTCAGTGGGATTTTGACTTTTTTATTATTTAGATTATTGACTTCCTTTACTCGCACCTAAACTTTTCCGATGCTTAAATTGAAAACCATTGGAAGTGTGGATAGGGCAGGATGCATAGCATGCCCTTACTATAAAATCTGAATACTACACCCCTCCCCTCCACTAGCCCACACACCGGCCTGTCCCACCTTATCATTGGAAATGCAGTGGAAGCAGAAACAATATGGAAACCTGAAATCAGAGGATCCAGATCTGTACTGATAGTACCACGCATGCACAACTAGCAAAATTTGTGCTATTCCAATCCTTGCCCATTTTGCTTTACTTTATATCAGGTGCTAATTCATGTATGTATGCAAATATTTACATATATGGACATCTGTGATTAATTATCTCAAACTTAAAACTTGACCTTTTATATGTTACTTTAATATGTTATATTATTATTATTATTATTATTATTATTATTATTATTATTATTATTATTAATAAAATGCCAGGTGTTTATATAAAAAAGTTTTAATGATTCATAGGTTGTAAACTTCTATAACTGTTATAATATTTACATTTTGCCCAATGTATGTTCAGCAAGTTTGTCACAAGAAATTATTGGTTATTAGATTACATAAACATCTCTGACATTCTTCATAGGGCGCCTCACATTATTGTAAAATGAATAGTGTATTATATTTTCCAAGCAATAAATCATCATTCCCTGTGGCTGAAAATTTCACACTTCACAGTACAGTTTCTTAGGGAAATAATAAAATGACTAAAGTGTTTGCATGTCTTACTGTAGGAATATGTACCTGCCAGTTTATACAATTAAAAGTGAATTGAGTATCATAACCTGTACATTACAAAGCTAAATACTGCTTTATTATTGAAGTGTACTCAGATGATGATTTGCAAATGTAATATATGTAACTTTCTATTAATTAAAACATTTTGAAAAAGTGACATATAATCCGTCGGGTATATTTAAAGAGAAATTGCATATAAATATTTTTAATATACCTCCAGCAAAATATTTGCACTGTTAATAAAAATACTATAAAAGCAATATTATATGGCACAAGCTAGATTATTACAGATTGGTAAATATGAGTAAACCAAGGTGTGAATGACAATTTAGTTTCACATGAAATTATAATATTCCACGATTATTTAAGAGGAGCAATGATAGAAATAACACTATACCAGATGTTCATTGCTGAAATGGCTAGCTTCTATTTCAGCTGAGTCAAGCACTTTTTGCAAGGCATCATGGGACAAGTCTTGCAGAGCAGTAGATGAAATCAGGTGTTGAGCACAGAGGGAGCACAGTTTACTATAAACAGTTTTAATGGTCTCAGCAAAAATTTTATTTCATGAAGAGAAAAAAAATGTTCTTCCAAACGAGAGAATGTTAATAACGTTAGAAGATAAATGTTTGCTTTCCTATAGACATTAAGTCAATTTTGTGCAGTATTTGCAGAATACATAAACTAAATTATAGAACAATTTGCAGGGGCTTTGATACAATAACTTTAAAACTGCAGTCCAAGGCTTACTGATCTGCAGGGGAGGAGTGAATATGCCCTGATTTAATTGGCAAACTGTAGTGTTTCTACATAGGGTTGATTTGTTAATGTATTTCATGTGAGAGTTCTCCCACACACCTCTGTGTTAAGGGAATTCCTTTCTTTTGTTATTGCTAAAAGTTCTGCTAGCACTATACTCCCAATACCATTAATAAATAAAGGCTTAAGTTAATAAAATATATTACAAAATATCAATTAGGTTATGAATATTTAAATACATGAACTTATCTTTTAATAAATGCCTTAATGAAGAGCTGTGTAAGGTAAAATATAAAACTTTTAGCAACAAACAAACTCAGAAATTTGAAAAGTGTTGGATTGGACCCAGAAAAAACGGAGAATGATTCCAATCGTATTTCCAGGATGGCCCTGGATACAGAGTTAGATAGTACAGTGAGGGAGTAATAAGTGTCTTCTGTACCATACAGACTTATGAGTCCAATTTTAAGTGAGGATGGTGCAGAAGTTTTAAAATAGAGGCCTCAGAATCGCATGCATGTAATTCTGTAACTTTAGATAAACAATTGTATTATACTTTTAATGTACAGTAGTATTTTAAATCTGTTTACTTTGTTAGCAATAGGATATAGCAGTGAATTATTACTGGTGTAGGTCCCCGCTAATAATAGCCCCATTTTAATAGGGCAGATCTCTCCCAGCCAGTTTCGACCTGCCTGGGATATTGATTATTTATGCCTCGATGAGGCATAGCAATCGATCCCCAGAGCATCGAACACGGTGCTCCAAAAGGTAAGGCTAAGATCTGTCCCAATCCTTCCCTTAAATCTATCCCTAACCCTCCCCTTCCATTACCCTAACCCCTCCTTCCCCACAGACTGACCCTAACCCTCCCTTCTCCCTTGCCTGACACTAATACTCCCTTCTCTATAGCCTAACCCTAAGACCCTCTCCCTGCAGCCTGACCCTAACCCTCCCCTTCTATGGCCATAAACCTAACCCTCCCTTCCTAAGAGCCTAACCCTAACCCCGACCATAACCCTAAAAGTCCCTGTAGAGGTTACTTACCTCTCTGAAAATTGTCTACGGTGGGTCCTGCGGCTCTGCAAAAATGAATGGGTGAGTATGCCTGTCAGCACACTCACCAATTCATTAAAGAAATTCTAAAAAGTCTGCCTATTCGAAACAGACAGCAAAAAAGTAACTATCGGCTGTCTCTTTCTGAAAGCACATCATCGTTGCAGGGACTGCAATTATTACTTTTATACAAGAAATCTCTTCTTTTGAAAAGTGGTTTGGTCACTGCATTCCCAGGACGCGTCTGGATTCCTTCCTGGTTAAAACTCCAACAATGGGGTGGAACATTTCAGGGAGCAGAAGTGCTTTTGCAATGTGGGAGGGGGGGTCTTACAAATAGTAAAGGCTTTTCTCAACCCTTATATACTATCCAGACTTTTGTAACATCCAGGTAAGGTAGTGATTACCTGGCGCAATTTCTAGATGCGGTGGGATCTAGCATCTCAAATCTGCTACCAGTAGCGGAGGTCTGAATCCTGTACATTGGACCAGTTCCAGAGATTGAAAATAAGAGAGGAAATTTACCCCTGGACAAAATCATGCTGATTTCAGGGGAGTCATAATTCATCTGTTGCAAACAGTATTAGAGTTGAGAGATGGCGTTTTCTAGCCCAAGTCTAAATAACAGTGTAAAAGTCAAGTTGGTCACTATCTGTGTGCAGTAAGCAATTCAAAGATATATCCATGCATGCAAAGAATACAGATCAATTGACTCCCCCTGAAATCAACATGGTTTTGCCCAGGAGTAACTTTCCTTTCTCATTTTCAATCTCTGAATCCGGTGCTTTGTTCTAAAACTATTTACACTGATTTTGCTGTAGCTGTGGCTTCATAATCTCTGCTTTGTATTACTTTTGCATGGGTGATTTGTGGACTTTAACCAAGTTTTGCATAACGGAAAATTAATTCCAAGAATCTTGCATTACTGACAAGACACAACAGTGTTTAATACTGCAGATGAGTTTGTGAATATTAAAAGAGTTTTCTTTCTAGTACCATGATTATTTGTTGATTTCAGTTCTTAAAGTCATGAATGAGAACTGCAACTACTTTACCAGTCAATTTGATATATATTAGTAGACAGTAGCATGTGTCATTTGAGGTAGTTTAGACTCTTTGTCTTATCTGTATGTTGGGTCAAACAGCTATGTGAAATATAGCACATGATTCAGATTTAAGAAGGAGCTTGAAAATGGAGAGAAAAGTTACACCAAGACAAACCATGTTGATTTTAGAGGGAGTCAAGGTAATTGTGAATATTAAAAGAGTTTTCTTTCTAGTACCATGATTATTTGTTGATTTCAGTTCTTAAAGTCATGAATGAGAACTGCAACTACTTTACCAGTCAATTTGATATATATTAGTAGACAGTAGCATGTGTCATTTGAGGTAGTTTAGACTCTTTGTCTTATCTGTATGTTGGGTCAAACAGCTATGTGAAATATAGCACATGATTCAGATTTAAGAAGGAGCTTGAAAATGGAGAGAAAGGTTACACCAAGACAAAACCATGTTGATTTTATAGGGAGTCAAGTTAATTGTATTCTTTGTATGCAGAGATATATCTTTGAATTGCTTACTGCAAACAGATAGTGACCAGCTTTACTTTTACATTGTTATTTAGACTTGGGCAGGGAAATGACACCTCTCAACTCTAATACTGTTTGCAACAGATGAAATATAACTCACCTGCAATCAACATGGTTTAACCAAGAAGTAACTTTCCTCTCTGAATTTCCAGGTTTCCAGTTTAGGGTGGAGCATAAAAAGTAATACTTGGTTTAAATGCAGCTGTGGAGAACCTGGATTTATCCATGAAATCTAAATTCTGGTTGGTTGAGAATTGTAATGTGGCCAGTTGTGGAGGACTTTTATGTATTCATGAAATGTAAAAGCTGGTTGGTTGCGAAGTGTAGCTCAATTAAAGTCTCTAAGAAATGGCTGACATTCCAGAGTAGGAAGATGGACCAGAAACAACATTGTTACCACCTTCTTCTTCTTTCATGTTTTGCCTATCTCTCTTAGCTTTGTGAATATATCACAGTTCATAAGTCTTCACAGGCATTGAAAGGATAAATAAACCCTATAGTTGTATTTAGCCTTAATTGCAGCCTATTTCACAGGTATTTTTTAAAACACAGATATTAATTGCAAATTTGTTATATTTTTTGCATAAACAAAAAATAAATAAATAAAACATGCCCTTTTATAGGCTGCTATATTACACCTCTCAGTCTATCTGCCTTTACACATCTATCCATATGTTTCAAAATCGTGCTCATTTTCACTAGGATCTGTCCAGAGTTCTTAATATCGGAACTTTGTTTAGGTTGCACGCATTTTAAACAGAAGGGGCCGTATTCAGAGATCCGTTTCCTGCGTAATAGTACACAATTATATGCATGGCCGGTGCAGGCCAAACCCCCTCACACCCATGACACTCCCCTCTCTCGGCCGTGCTGTCGGTGACTTACGAGTCCATAGACTACTTGTAACTTTCCGTGAGCAGTTGCGTGCATATGTGTCCTCTGTACGTGCAATTTATGTTAGTCGTGCCCACATTCCTTCATTTAAATGCCTTCCTCCACCCATTTTTGTTTAAATTTCCACATGCGTATTTTTGCGTCGCATATCCAGACGTATGTATCCAAGTGTTATTTACGAGTCCATCCGTGAGGCACTTACGTGCGTATAGTCTACGTTAACTACGTAAAATAAGTTACTACCCATGCGCATTTGAAACATACCTAAAAATACGCACAGAACTAGCCGTGAAAACGGTTTTCTGAATACGGCCTAAGATATCTGACTCCTACGTGTTAAATCTTTGGATCACCTCCTTCCTTTTAAAATTCCAAGATATATATATATGAAACATTTTTAATACCATGACTTTTTATAGGGTGCCGCAGATGGCACTGTGCAGAGTTCTGGAAAACCGATACAAACTTATGCTGTACCCAGTGGAAGACTATAAAGGTTAGTTCATGTGTTGACAAAAGTTCAACTAACTGCCATGAAAAACATAAATCTCCATTCAATAAAGTGAACCACCAGAGTAAAAGGTGAAGAATATCCGTTACACAGCAAGACTGCAATAAGAATGGTGTGCTATTGAGGTGTAAGTTTTCTTCAAACAGAAAAGGACATCAATAAGAATCCTGGTCTCCTACACCTTAATAGTACACAATTCTTATTGCGGGATTACTTTATAGGGTGCTCCATCCTCATACCCATTCATTCTTTATGCTGTACCCATTTAGCTGGGCAGTACATAGGTTCATAATACTGTTTAAGAGATGACAGGAACAGAAGATTATAACAGGCAGGGCCAGATTAACAATGGGGCTAATGGGTCCACAGTCCCAGGCCTCCAACTGAAAATAAGGCCCCACACACTGCATATCTCCAGGTCTCCCACTGCAGTGCATAAGGATAAATGTCAGGGACTGACCTCCTCTTCCAAAGTATACTATATAGTGTGATTATCTTCAGCCCCAGGCCCACATGGCCCTCAATCCGGCCCTGATAACAGGGAAAAAACTAACACATGAAGAGTGAGGACTATGAGAGCATATGGATGGCAGAGATAGAAGAGTCAGTGTTGGCTCAATGGAATACTGGTAGCCTTAGATGATCTAACCTGCATGGAAATGTCAATACAGTCATTATTCATTATAATTTATTGAATGCTAAGCAGATTCATCATTCCAAAAAATGCTTTTATTTTCTTATATAACATATTTTTTTATATTGGTAAAAAAAATGTTTTTCTTAAATTGACTGCAAAAGCACAATTAAGTTTCAGTGCATGAGTTTTTATTTATTTTATGTAAATTTATTAACTTGCACATCCCTAAAAATATCCCAGTACAAATGACATTAACCAAACGCACACTGAGAATTTTAATTACATTGTATTAAAGTTGTTTATCTGTAAATTAAATTTAATAATTTTAATTAATTTGAATGGTTCCCATGAAGCACAAACATTATACATTCTGGGAATGCAGACTGTCAGCAGAATAACTTTATTACAAATAATATATTTTCTTTCAGGTACACAAGAAAATTGTCTATAAAGCAAACATAAAGTTAACAGTTAAATGGATGATATGGTGTGGTAGTGGTTTTCATTAATACTATAGTTCATACATTTTATTGCTATCTCATTTTTATTCTACTTAATTTATATTGAACAGACATTTATATGAGTATAAAGTGTACATAGAATACTGCAGGCTCACAGTTCATTAAATCAAACTTGTGTAAATGCTGTTTATATGCATTGCAGACCAATGAATGGATCGTGTGGGGGGTGCTAGGGAAAACTAAGGGAAAGCTGGACAATACAAGAAAATATTCTAGAGTTTTATTTTAACACTAAAGTAAGAAATGAACTTGTTCAGTATTGACAATGGCAGGTAATGGAGTATACTGTAGATTTCTACTGCATCTTTACTATTTTGTAATTCCCTCCGTTCTCTCTTTATTGGAGACAGAGGTCCGGATTCACAGTTACTTAACTTTCGTCTTACATACATTGTTTGTGAATCCGGACCAGACAGAGGAAATGCTTATTACATTATTCCTGAAAGTGCAATGCTTTGCTAGATTTAATTAAAATTCTAAAAAAGCCTTTACAGTCAGGCATTAGGATAGAGAATACTCACAATCTTATGTCTTGTAGCTGTCACAGTGGTGTCCTTAAATTTAGCTGGGTCCCAGGTAGAAAATTAGAAGGGGCTTTATTAAGAAAAATCACATTAGAACATAGGGCCTGATCCTGAATTACATACGTCTGGGGACTTAAGTAAGTCTCTTGCATAAGTCTCCTGACAAGTTACATCAGCGAATGTGCTCACCAGATGTTACGCTATAAAATCTTCTACTGTACGGAACTCAGTTCCATACAGTAGAAGATCAGAAGAAAGGGCTGGCCCTTCACCCGCATGCAGCCTAATCCCAGCCATACAGACCGCATGAACAGCAGAAGATAAGGTCTAGGACTCCGCATGAGAGAGGGAAGTGACAGGGGTGTGCACTTCTCTCTTCCGTGCGAGCTTTCAGACCTCTGCACATACAAAAAGCGTGTGGGAGTCTGGATCCAGTCCAAATGTCCAAATGTCAGGAATGGCACTTTAAAGTAAGGAATGTTGGTTCTGTCATTACCATCAAGGGCCTATCAGATACCATTTTTGTTTCTCTTAAATATAGCTAAACAAGCTAAACATAGCTTGCAAATGCTAAGTTAAGAGTCCAAAATTACCTGACAACAGAGAATAACAGACAATATACTCAATATGTATGATACACGTCTCCCACATTACACTGTCCATGAAGTTTAACCAGATAAGCAGCTACGGTAACAGCCTTTGAAAGTTACTTTTCTGCTGGACTTCATTCAGCTGGCTAAAAACATAGTACAGATCAGTATCTGCAATCTCAATTAATTGACACACATGCTTTTAGGGCATTTAGTCCATGCTCAGGTATAACACCACCATGTTGCCTGGGCCATCACCACCTGACCCTTTAAGTATCTCAGCAGCAAGTACTCTGCAAAGATTGAAGTACCGTAGGCAAGTAGTGTGGGAGTTAGGACAAACATATGGAAACTCATCCTAACAAAATAATAAATATGTTATATAGTATTACCAAAATAGTTAAATTTTTTAACATTAAAATATTTTACTGCTAAATAGGTGTTAATCCATAGAAATGTATAATGCTAAAAATATAGTGATAAGATATTTTTTTTTTCCTATGAGATAAAAGATTACATAGAAACAGAGAAAGTGACGGCAGATAAGAGCCACATGGCCCATCCAGTCTGCCCAGTTGTTTATTTAAAACTATGCTGACCCTAGACCCTATTTACCCTCAATTTAATTTGAGATTTAGGATACCCTTATATTTATCCCAAGCATGTTTAAACTGTTCTACTGTGTTAGCCTCAACCACCTCAGATGGGAGGCTATTCCACTTATCTACCACTCTCTCAGTAAAGTAATTTTTCTACCACCCTCCAATTTATATTCATGCCCTCGTGTTCTATTACACCTCTTGATTCCTACATTTATCACTATTGTGACTTATATTTGTAATAATAAGAACTATTTTTAATTACAATACTGTCCCTTTTCTCACCTTCTTGAGAAAAAGTTAGAGATAACGCAAAACAATGACAGGGTTGCCATATGCATAGGGCACAGAAATAATTACGGTGCACTAGAAGATTTATAACATCAAATAGATTTTCTTGCAATCAAAAAAACAAAAGTAAGTCTTGAAAAAATGGCATTTAAATATGGTTTAAAAAAATCCTAGTATAGCAAGATACAATGATTCTGCATGAGTGGGAAGATATACCCTAATACAAAGTAAAGGAAATAAAAAAAAAATGGGTTGAAGAGGGAAAAAACAGCATCCTAAGTCTGTCAGACTCTACTAACCATATGCTGGGATTAACCTTGCTCCGATGGGGCTGCTTAGACACAAGCAATTCTTCTAAGACTAGTCCCATGTTTATAATAAAACTATATCAAATAAACACACATTCTCAAATAAATTTAATTTGAATAAAACACTTAAAACCTAAATCTCTTTAAACTGCTTTATTATAATGTAACATCTTGTTTGTTCTTGATTCATCAAAATATAATGGGAAATTCTTTTTGTAATCCAATGGGAAATGATTCTATATTTGACCACATTTCAGTGATTGTGACCTGGATGAGTGAATGAGATTGAATAGAGGCTAATAACAGTCCCAGGGCACATTCATTCTCAGATAGCTGTTCACAGTGAAAAGTTAAAGACTTGTCAATTCCTTTATCAAAGAAGATAACAGAAGAATTTTTAACAAACAATAATTTTTATATTTATTTATTGATTGATATTTATGCTCTTATGGAAATATATGTATCCATTATTATATAGCTCCTGACCATTGTCCTGTTAGATTGCACAAGTTGCCACGAGATATGACTCATTTATTCCAGTATATATTCCTTTTTACAGGTAGATAGATTATGGTATTTTTGCAGGGATTAGGACTGATAAACACTAGCAATAGACTAGTGATATTACAGCAGAATACACCAAGCATCTTCCCATTTATTAAGAACCTGGATGTTGGCAAGTATTTTTTTTTTACTATTATTTGTATTACTGTAATTTTTATGGTATATTTATATTTTGTAAAACAAAGATGTAGAGTAACACCTCTTGCACTCCCATATAAAGCCACTATGGGAAGGACGTTTTTCACTTCGTCCTTATGAGAAACCAGGATAAAACCTAATGCTCTTAGTACACAAAATCTTTGTTCTTTTATATGCACAATAAATTCTGCTCACCTTCTACTCATCTTGCCACAAAAATATAATAAAGGTTACTTTTTCCGTCTCATAGTACGAATTATGGAGTATTTCTTTCAATAAAACAGACTTTTTTTTCCATAATATAAAATTCAACAGACTTCTCTTTAAAAGTATTCCTGTTCCATCAATATTCCGACGGTCAAACATCATTCAGCAAAAAACCCAAAAGATCAGTAGAGTATCTGTCTGAGTTGTATAACTAACAGCAATATAAAGGGCACAAATGCTGACTAGCAAACAGAGTACTCACCCTGCTCAGGGTCTAACTGAACAGGATGCCACCAACCACGTGTATCTTTTCAAGGCGGATAGGAAGCGGTCTCCAGCCTAACTTACGGAAGAAATTTTACAAAAAAACTGAGATAATTGTGGCAATCCGAAGTAAGCCCACTATTTAAACCCACACCTGCTGCCTCCCACGCACATTGAAAAATACATCAAAGTCAAAATGCATAGGTTGTGGGTTGGTGGCGTCCTGTTCGTTAGACCCTGATCAGGGTGAGTACTCCATACTCCATAGTTTATACTGGGAGACGGAAAAAGAAACCTTTATTATATTTTTATGGCAAGATGAGTAGAATTTATTGTGCATAAAAAAGATCGGTCCTGGTGGTTACGGGCTATACAAGGGTCTCCGTACCCGGTTTCTTGTTTTCTCCCGAGCTCTGCTGGTTTGCGAGGTAGAGGGAACGAGAGAAGGAGAACAAGACCTTCCTGGACCATCCCGGATGGGAGTGGAACGATCCTGACTGCCCAAGTACCTGAGATATGCAAGAATAAACAAGAGCCGAATATTGTGGTACCGGCCTGATATGAATACTGGAAAGAAGAAGATCAAGGATATTTGTGATAAGCGGAAAGTGAAAGAGGAGGAGATTGTAAGTAGGTTTCACCCTTATACCGTGGACTACTTTGGATACATGTTGCACTATATTTCTTCTCCTCTTATATTTTATGTGATGACTACACGTGAGCACGGAGAGAAAGAGATTCTTTGAAAGGAAGGTGTATATTGGGAAGAGACATTGTGTGGTGAAAAGAAGGACTTTGTTGGAACTTTTTGTTCGGGAATCTTGAAGAATTTAAGTGTAGAAAGCTGTTGAATTATAGGAGAGTCTATATTCATAGGAGCGCTGTTGAAAAACCCTGTGGTATTTTATTTTATATTTATATTTTGTGCTGATACACTGCAGGTCCCATCAGGTCCTGGATGTCAGGGCATGTTGACACTTGTGGTTCCCCAAGTTCCAGAATGCCCTGGCAGCCATGGGTATGCTGGTGCTTGTAGTACAAAAAGCACCAACCTACCCAAGTTGTTAATAGCAGACTCGGCATATTGGGACCTGTAATACACAAAATAAAATTGTGTATTTGCTGTATTAGTAAAATGTATAAAATATTTTTTATTTATTTACTGTATTTAATTGGGGTAAGAAGGTATATATTTACTTACCTATTTACTGTGATATTTACTATGAGTATGGGAGATCTGGCTGGCATATTGCCACTGGGTTTCCAGGCAGTGATGGGTTAATATGTTTGGGGTGGTGGTCGTGGGGAATTACAGTGTAGGCACAAAACTTTTTCTGTTTTTAAATAAAATGCTTGCTCCCATTGTGCATATGCCCACTTCTAAAATCTTACACCAAAAATATGGGTGTAAGGGCAACTTCGTATCAGATCCAATATCACAAACCTTACCTTATGTGTCTGTGGCTCCTCGTTCCTCTATTACAGTGGTTCTTAACCTTTTTTTGGAAAGTACCACTTACCCACTATGGAATCAGGTCAGTACCACTTTGCAGATCATATTCTTTTTCCTTACATATTTTGCAATGGTTCTAAAGTACATTTTCTACATAATCCATTCAGTCCTATTGATTCTTTATTAACTATAACCTCTGCCATATGGTATCGCACCTGATTAAAGTACAAATACAGTTGCTCAGAGAGCTCCTGCTCTATTACATCTAACCATGTATACACATATTATTCATAGAGGTAATATTTTGTTGTCTTGAGTTCTCTAATGAATCCCTCCAGAAATTTTGAGTAAAAATGATTGCTCTGGGTGTATTTAGATAAGTTCACTTCCCCAGATGCATCGTTTCAGTTAAAATTCTGATCCTGCAGACATAGAGGATGTACAGAGGCATATTAATAAACTTTCACGAGAGGCATATAAACAATTCCAGGAATTCCAGTGATAGCAATGTGAGAAGTGATACACACAGTGGGCTCTATTTACAGACACCGCATAAATCTGGGGAGTGATAGTGATCCAGGCTCGCTTATCATCGCAGCGAGCCTGGACACTTCACTCCCCAGATTTATAAACACTCACCTTCATCGTGAAGACTCACGATGTCCGGTGAGTGTTTCCCCTGTATCACCAGCACTTCACTCGTATGTGAAGCGCCGACGATGCAGTAAAATAGTCGCGCATGCGCCGTACACGCACGGCGCATGCGCAATGGTTACCCGTTACGGAGCGGTGGCATAAGGAATCAAGCTGATTCCTTAATGCCTTTTTTTTTATTCTTAGCGATCCCTCTGAACCACCAATGTTTCCCCCCTTTTTATCCACTGAAACACCAATGACAAAAGGAGATTCAGACCTATATAAAATATATATAAAATGATTATATATATACCGTATATATAATCATTTTATATAGGTCTGAATCTCCTCTTGTCATTGGTGCTTCAGTGGATAAAAGGGGGGAAACATTGATGGTTCAGGGGATCGCTAAGAATAAAAAAAAAAAAAAAAGAAATCAGGAATCAGTTTGATTCCTGTCACTCACCCCTCTCTGGTCCAAT
>WWET01000676.1:195047-205660 GCA_011038615.1 Limnodynastes dumerilii | reverse complement strand
ATATATATAATGAGGCACTCCCAGACTTCAAAGAATATTCAAGGTTTATTCCGATGTTTTAGGAGTATGCAGCACCTTTCATCAGGGATAAAATACACAAGTATACAAGACAAGCTATATATAGCTACATAAAACTCACCAAAACCATGTACAACTGAAATACTCACCTGATTATGCTGTCATTCAAGCAAAGCCGCCCTCCGGTTGAGACGTGCCAACAGTGGTAACCACAGCAACTAGGGCAACATCCTGTAGCACACCCTCCCAATCTCAAAAGTTGGTGATCAGAGATAATGCCTTTTGGGAGCCGTTTAACAGGCACGCTACTACTTCTGAAGCCAACGGGCCAATATGTGCTGTGCAGTGCGGGATATGTTAGGGTAATCTTACCTAACACCAATAATCAATTTGGTGCACTCTGCCACTACCAACATATGGGAGCCTTTCCTTTAAGTTGACAATTTCCAATTATTCATATTGCCCGACTTTTGGATTTTATTGCTGTATTTGTTGGACACACATTCTATTTTATTTACAGTCTTTGAATTTTCTAAAATTGCTTCGAGAACCTTTTGAGTACAAATTTGTTTATTGATTTAACCCCCCTTTTTTGAAGTATTAACTCTAATTCATTAGGAAGCTGATCTGTGCACTTCATTTCAATCTGTGCACATTCGTCTAACACTCCAACTGATCCCTGCAGGGCTGATACAATTCAATATTACTTGTGTGGTATGATGTAATACTCGCTTGTCTCCTGATTCTAAGAGTAATATATTTGTATGTTCATGTATGTTTTAATAAAGTGTAATTATCACTAATCACTGGATTGTCCTAATTCCCTAAAGCGCTTGCCACTTATTCTTTTTCGGAAGTTGGTGATGCCCGGCAACCAAAGCGCATCATAATGGTTACAAAAATGTATAAATAAGAAAAAAACACAAATCAACCCCAGTAAATATGGAAACGTCTGAATAAACCTTTAATATTCTTTGAAGTCTGGGAGTGCCTCATCAATTTTTTTTATTGGTACACTCGTTGTGACAGTCTGTAGTACACCCCAGCAAGTTAATTTGGTTGTGGAGTGCTGTGTTCCCACATACAATATATATATATGCATTTACTCAGCATGTCTGAAGATGTTAAACTTTAATTGTGGGGAATACAGTGTATTATGCACACTTCTGTTCCTAGCTTTTATTAATAGTAATTAGCTAGAATTAATATCTCTTTTATTATTTAATACTGATGGTGCACCTAAAAGTAAAATTTCATTGACAAGCAGTCCCAAAAACATGCATAACAGATTTAATGTATTTAAAACAGTACATCACAAAATGTTATTGTTGAAGGTGTTTTAATAAGAAACTGCAGCTTGTCTTTGCTTTTAGGGAATGCAACCTTCAAAACATGTTTTTAATCATTTATACCACAAAATATTTTATTTGCTATTATTTGTAATATTACCCACAATTATCTGCAGAATACCAATTAACAAAAAAGGTTGTTTTTTTAAAAAAAGAAAGCAGTTCAGGTGCTTCAATGTATGCTTTGGCAAAATACCTTAAGTTGTAAAGTGTAAATCCTTTAATCCGTGTTTTATGGGTGTAGGTATAAGGATTTATTCATATTCTTACAAAACAAAACATCTCAAAAAGAACATTTTTTTTTACATCTAATTTTCATTTTGCAATAGAGATAATAACAAATTACACAATTGTAAGTGTAAACTAAAATACATGTTTCAACGAGTGTGATGCTAAGGGATAGGACAGCATATTTTTTATTGCTATATGTTCCTATATGGGACTTATTTTTCTATGTTAGAGCTGGCTCTACCTCTGACACCAGTCATCCACCATCATCATTGCCAAAAGGACCTGATTCAGAGATCCATTTCTAATGAAAGTTCCGTGCGTATTTTTAGGATCGGATTGATTTTGCATCAACTGCGCATGCGTAGTAATAGTGATACGCCATCTACGTTGAGGATAAGGTCGGAAATGCCTAAGGGACGGACTTGTGAATCGGGCGGAGAAAACTCCGACCCTAAGTGCTGCGGAAATATACGCAACCAAGGATTAGCATAGAAATGGGGGGGGGGCATTTAAATGATGGAAAGTGGGCGCGCTTACAGATTTAGGGCCGTAAATATCCACAACTAAGACACATAAGTTCGGAAGTGAGTGCGGTTTGTTAGGGCAAGTCAATGCAGGTCTAACTTTCAGTCTGCCCGGAGAAAGCAAGGGGAGTGACAGGATTTTTTGGTGGGTGTAACCTGCTCCGACCTGCCTCGACCTAAAAGTAAAATTTCATTGACAAGCAGTCCCAAAAACATGCATAACAGATTTAATGTATTACATTTAAAACAGTACATCACAAAATGTTATTGTTGAAGGTGTTTTAATAAGAAACTGCAGCTTGTCTTTGCTTTTAGGGAATGCAACCTTCAAAACATGTTTTTAATCATTTATACCACAAAATATTTTATTTGCTATTATTTGTTATATTACCCACAATTATCTGCAGAATACCAATTAACAAAAAAGGTTTTTTTTTTTAAAAAAAGAAAGCAGTACAGGTTCTTCAATGTATGCTTTGGCAAAATACCTTAAATTGTAAAGTGTAAATCCTTTAATCCGTGTTTTATGGGTGTAGGTATAAGGATTTATACATATTCTTACAAAACAAAACATCTCAAAAAGAACATTTTTTTTACATATAATTTTCATTTTGCAATAGAGACACGCTAATAACAAATTACACAATAGTAAGTGTAAACTAAAATACATGTTTCAACGAGTGTGATGCTAAGGGATAGGACAGCATATTTTGTTATTGCTATATGTTCCTATATGGGACTTATTTTTCTATGTTAGCCCCTCCTAATGTCAAAAGCTGGCTCTACCTCTAACACCAGTCATCCACCATCATCATTGCCAAATGGACCTGATTCAGAGTTTTTATTCAGTGTAAGCATAAAGGGCCATATTCAGAGCTCCGTTTCTAACGAAAGTTCTGTGCGTATTTTTAGGATCGGATTGATTTTGCATCAACTGTGCATGCGTAGTAATAGTGATACGCCGTCTATGTTGAGGATAATGTCGGAAATGCCTAAGAGACGGACTTGTGAATCTGGCGGAGACAACTCCGACCCTAAGTGCTGTGGAAATATACGCCACTAAGGATTAGCATAGAAATGGGTGGGGGGGGGCATTTAAATGATGGAAAGTGGGCGCGCTTACAGATTTAGGGCTGAAAATGTTGACTTCCGGTAGTAGCAACAGTAGCAGCTCTGGACAGGGAATATTTAAAATGAGCGTGTTTATGACACATGCAAATGAGTATGTGTTTAGAGCAGCAACCTAGACAAGTTATCATGTTTTAAAGTTTTTTTTATATATATAAATATTTGAATTGGTTACATTTTTGTGTAGTTTCATTTATGGAATTTAAACATATATTTTTTTTTATAAACCCCTCCTCCTTAAATATAATTTCTACATTTAAAAATAATGATTAAAGGAATGTGATCCAAAAAGCTGCTCTTTAGTCTAAAAAAAAACTAGTATACTATAGTGTATGCAGAGTGGGGCCGATTCTCAACTGCAAAATGCTTGGCATAACTACATGACGTATTCTATATACATTTACACCCAAAAATAGGCATTGTGATCTCCAAGGTACGTCAATGTTTGGATGAGGTTGCAAAAGTGTTAAAAATACATAATTACGCTAGATGGAACACTGTAAATATGCCAAACCTCTGGTTAGCATGAAATTAGGTGTAAATAAAAGAAGTAACAGGGTTGCCCTTCTGGATCTATCTTAATAGTGTTGGCAAGTGTAAGGTGCTTTATCATTACAGTGGTAGTGCCCGTTTTCAATGTCTTGATTAAACTTTATCGTGTCATAGCAAGACTATATAATAAGTGTTTTTGAGGCATTGCATATTGCTCAGGGTGTTTACAAAGTTTTGATCATTAATTATAAATAGATTGTGTAAACTTTTAAAGAATCCAGCAAATAATAAAGTGACCTTTGTTTTATTGGTCCTGTATGTACATTCACTGAATATAAACAATATGATCCTGAAGGGCTGTATCGAAGCATACACCCTGTGCTACATCATTTCTGTGCTGCATGTATTAATAAGAAATATGCTTTGAATTAAGTGTAACGTTTTTGTTATTTATGTGAACGCGTTTGAGTTTTATTCTCATTTATGTATATATATAAAACAATGACCTCACTATTAATATGTGTGAAGTTAATAAATTCTTAAACATGTCTTGACATTTGTGACCAATACACAATACACATGTAATGTGAAATTTAGTGGAATAGTAAGACACAAAACTATATTTTTCTTTTCTTTTATAATATCAACATTAAAAAAATTATTCAAAAATGAAACATTTTAAAACAAACATAAATGTTCAAAGAATCGATATATCGCCCACATCAAATGTAGTACACGCCAAGTCAACACCAAGTAAACACCAGTGCAAGGCATGTCAACAAGGAAACCCTTAATGGGTGGTTGTCTGAAGTGACAAAAAAAATAGTGAGAACAAATCATTACCACTAATAACATGCTTCTTCATACATATGCCTACCATACACACAGGGACATGATTGCAAAAAGCACTGACTATCATTTTGTAAACCCCTTATAATACATATTTTTTTGTGATTCAACAGCAAATTTCAAGCAACACACCACCTTACTAAACTTGGAGGTAAATTAATTTGTTTCCAGTACCTAAATTTAGAGGTATTCATTTTCTATACATGCAAAAGGGATACCCATACAATAAACATACAATATTAGTTATAATTCCCTATGACTACAAAAAAAATACATGTCTTAGGACATGAGCTGTTTCATTTAACTTTTGTACAAATATGAATCAATTACATATGAAATAATTGTGCAGAACAGAATATGCACAGATTACACAAGTGGACCATATATCAAATTTGTTAAACTTTTATTATCGATGCTGCAGAGATCTAAATCATACTCAGAAGTGACAAAAAAACTGTTCCTTTTTGAAAGTAATAAGATAATAAACCTTATTATCTTATACTTACCCTACTTACCCGGATCATAGACACCACTCCGGACTGGATTCACACTTACGTGTGTGATCTGTAGGTGCAGATACACTTGTATCCTCACCTACTTCTCTGGTCTCCTCCCCTGCCCCGCCCCTGTTTCTAGGTGCCTAATGGCATTTACTTGTGCCCTAAGCATCCTTAAGTCACTGTGCAAATTTTCCCTCTTAAGAAGGAAAAAACACACCGAGAAAGCCTCCATTCGCCCTACCCAGCTAATCTAAATCCCTCCCCCATCCCACTTCCAACTAAAACCTCCCCGAGGTGGCATTAGCATGCCTCCTTCTGACTAAACTACTCCATGCGGTCTTGAAAGGGCGCACTGAGTCAATCTACATACCTATGTGGTACGTAGATTGCGTAAATTACCTACTACACATGTCATTATGGAGAAGACCACAACCTCAACTGCTTCTTAAGTGTTAATACGGTCCACCATCTCTCCTTATTTTTTTGATTCAAATATTTTTATTAATTTTGAAACCCAGCAGTACATAGCACATTACACACCGTTACAATTGCATTGAGTTATACAATATACACAGACATCTGTCAGATACATTCTGAATTTAACCCTTGCCGATAGGCAATATTTCAGGACAAAACAGTAATCCAAATAATAAACAGTGGTACATTAATTAAGAGCATCAGTCAATATACACAGTGGTAACAAACAGAGTAATTATAATTATAACTACAATTAACCTGAAATATGAGCTATACAGAGTCTTCACCAGGTAACAAACTGCTATAGAAAGAAGATTCCGTCCAGTCCCTCCACACTTTATCAAACTTATGAGGGCATCCTCTGCTTTTATATACAAATTGTTCATGGCTCAAAGACGTATTAACCAGACGAAGCCAATCCCCAAGCCTGGGAGAGTCAGAAGCACACCAGGTCCTAGCAATGCACACTTTTGCCCACATACACAAACACCTGACATACGTTTGTTTATAATGATTCATTATATCATCCAGCCCTATGCCAAACAAACAACACTTGGGATCTCTATCAGGCAGAACCACTCCCGTATCTCGCATACATCTGATAACAGCATTCCAGAAACGTGCCATGTGCGGGCAGGACCATAGCTGGTGCATAAAATGGTCGTCATCATCCCCACATTTTGGGCACAAACCAGAATGCCTGACATTAATCTTAGCTAACCTTGCAGGCGTGAGATACGCCCGGTGAGTAAAATAGATTGGCTGTGTTTCCCCATTTATTTAATATTATTCCAATAGGATTAAAGAAGCTTGGGGTTAGTAGCAGAGAATAACAGAGCTTTAATTATCTCAGAGCTGTAGCAGGGATATTAATATCTGAAAGTAAGTAAATGACAAGGAATTATTTTTTCCTTATCACTGTGTTAAATATAAAATTGTGATGATATCTGTCCAGGAGCTTATCTTCAGCTGTATTTAGTTGTGGACATGTTTGGAACCTCTGTAGCAAACAGCATTTAAAGAGGAAAGATTTGCTTATTGTATGTTTCTGCAAGTACTGGGAAGACACAGATTCTTCCCTCTCTCAGTCTCTATCACTTGGAGTCTGGGAATGATATATGGCCTCCCAAGATGGCGCCCACTGCTTTAATTGTTTGGCACCAAACAGTCTCCTACAGCTCACTCACTTTGGAGGATATACTGTGAGGGCACAAACAAAGATTTGCCCCCTGTTTTTATCCTGCAGTACTATGGGTCTTCTCCTCTACCCTCCCGTCCCAGAGGGAGATTGCTGCAGGGCTTTGCACTCCTACCCCACCGGATCACTGCCGCTGCTCAGTTAGCACTCCTCTGCACCACCCTGTGACCGGGACCACCGTTGGAAGCACCAGGGGTATCTCCACAGCAACTGGAGCTGATCCTGTCTTCTGCTAGCGTTGTATGTCGCCTTTTTAATTATATAATGCAGGGTCTGTGCGGGAACTAGAGATTCCTGCTTCCTACTCCATGCGTCAGGCTCCGCCCCCCCTGGATAGCACACAGTTTAATCAAATCTCAGTGCACTCACAGTATATATTGGTCTATACGTCTTGATGGTCTATTCTATGCAGTGCACTGTATGGAGTTGGAGAGCATGGAACTATGCAGTCTCTATATCTTCCCATACTTTGTTGTCTCTATGTGATCGTGAATCCCTCCTTGTGTCTTAGGGCCGGATTCAGAGCTCCGGCCGCAATGCAATTGAGGCCGGAGATCTGCGAAAAATGCTACTGCGCATGCGCAGTAATTTTGGAACGTAATCTACGTTACTTCTTTCAATGTAGATTGCATACACACGGCAATCTACATTACTGCGCATGCGCAGTAGCATTTTTCGCAGATCTCCGGCCTCAATTGCATTGCGGCCGGAGCTCTGAATCCGGCCCTAAGACACAAGGAGGGATTCACGATCACATAGAGACAACAAAGTATGGGAAGATATAGAGACTGCATAGTTCCATGCTCTCCAACTCCATACAGTGCACTGCATAGAATAGACCATCAAGACGTATAGACCAATATATACTGTGAGTGCACTGAGATTTGATTAAACTGTGTGCTATCCAGGGGGGGCGGAGCCTGACGCATGGAGTAGGAAGCAGGAATCTCTAGTTCCCGCACAGACCCTGCATTATATAATTAAAAAGGCGACATACAACGCTAGCAGAAGACAGGATCAGCTCCAGTTGCTGTGGAGATACCCCTGGTGCTTCCAACGGTGGTCCCGGTCACAGGGTGGTGCAGAGGAGTGCTAACTGAGCAGCGGCAGTGATCCGGTGGGGTAGGAGTGCAAAGCCCTGCAGCAATCTCCCTCTGGGACGGGAGGGTAGAGGAGAAGACCCATAGTACTGCAGGATAAAAACAGGGGGCAAATCTTTGTTTGTGCCCTCACAGTATATCCTCCAAAGTGAGTGAGCTGTAGGAGACTGTTTGGTGCCAAACAATTAAAGCAGTGGGCGCCATCTTAAGAGGCCATATATCGTTCCCAGACTCCAAGTGACAGAGACTGAGAGAGGGTAGAATCTGTGTCTTCCCAGTACTTGCAGAAACATACAATAAGCAAATCTTTCCTCTTTAAATGCTGCTTGCTACAGAGGTCCCAAACATGTCCACATTCTCATAACTAAATACAGCTGAAGATAAGCTCCTGGACAGATATCATCACAACTTTATATTTAACACTGTAATAAGGAAAAAATCATTCCTTGTCATTTACTTACTTTCAGATATTAATATCCCTGCTACAGCTCTGAGATAATTAAAGCTCTGTTATTCTCTGCTACTAACCCCAAGCTTCTTTAATCCTATTGGAATAATATTAAATAAATGGGGAAACACAGCCAGTCCACCCCAGCTACTCAGCTGGAGCGGTTTGCCTGTCAGGCGCCGGCGGAAAACCCCATGCCACCTGAACCGGTACAGTCACAGCCTAATGAGAACGAGGTGTCAGAATTACTAGCGGCTATAATGGCTTCTGAGAAAAAAAGTGACTGGCAAGATTGGAGAGAGCATTGCATATCTACATTGGAAGACAATACTGCCCCAGTGCAGGGCAGGCTAGCCGACTTAACCTCGCAAGTGACCTCCTGTAAACAAAAAATTACAGATATTGAGGGGCACCTCAGATGGAATAATGTCCGCTTCATGGGCCTTCTGGAGAAGGTAGAGGGCTCTAATCCTGAGATTTCTGGAAAAATGGCTGACTGAGTCCTCTGGGAAAGAAGAATTTACATCACAGTTTGGAAAGTTCAGAAGAGAAGAGCACAAATTATCCAAATCAAGCGACAGTTAAGAGAATTGCAATATCCATAAGCGATGCTGTTCCCAGCTCGTCTTCGTGTGGTAGCGGAAGGGACTTTACACTTCTTTGAATCCTCTAGAGAAGCGGCTGCGTCGCTGGACAGAGTGTCACCAGCGAGAGCTCCACTGGCCCAGTGATCTATAGAAAGTCTATAAGCATGGATAGAAGTAAGATATTGGCTATTTCATAGTAGCGATATATATACGGGCACTGTACACATAGGTTCTGATCCAGACCTACGCTCGGGTGCATTTTTACGATGGTTGTAAGCGTAAAAACAGCCATTTGTACTTACTGCACATGCTCGGGGAAGATGTTATGCTCATGTTACGCTACGAAATTCTGAGCGTATGGGCCTTGAGCGTACCAGCTTCATAACAACGCTCGAGGGGGCATGCCTGCCTTACAAAACCCGTAAATATGCACCGAGGGCGGGGTGAGGCATTTAAATTTTACAGCATGGGTGTGCTAAGCGTCGTAACTATGCAATGAGCTTATGGATGCTCGCAGAAAAGTTAGGGTAGGGTTTTCTGGGCGTAAGAAGACTAAACTAAGTACGACTAAGGGGGGTGCCTATGGGAGTGCATAAATGGCGTAAATACTCTATGCACATGAGTGTTTCATGAGCGTAGGTCTGGATCAGGCCCATAATACCCCTTTGTTTTTCTTGTCGGATGTTGGTGGTATGTAATTGCTAAATCTTTGGGAGTGCAGATTTTAGAGTATCTCTTTGGTTGATAGTGGTTGGGTAGAAAGGGGTAGCTACTGAGGTAAAAAATTTGAGATTTCAGTGGCTCAGTAGGTTGTTATAAGTTTGGGGTTTGTTTAGGGTATACCTCAGTTGCGAGAAGGTTTTACAGGGTGGGTAACGGGGGGAATGTGTATGTTATTTCTAATAATTTGGTTCCAAATACATTCATGTCAGGAAATTTGGTATTAGAATAGACACGTTGTATAAAAGTTTATAAGCCTGCTAGCTATGATAATATAATTGAAGCATACCTGCTGGAAATTATTTACATACCATATAATTATCCTGCATATGTGATTGTGTGTACATCATGTCTCCAGGATGCAGTGGTATGATAGAGACACACATCTTAAGATTTGCGACTGTATAATTCATGATAAAAAAAATTGATACCTATATGCAACAGTATATTATTGTGGCTATATATATTCCTCCACCATATTGTTACGCTAATTAGGGTAATCTCTCTCCGGACAGAGCAGGTCACAGGAAACACAAATGACAGACAAAAGATGAACCAGGTAACTCACCAGTAAGTAGAGCCAGTGCCCGTCTGGAGTCTTCGCTAGAGCCCCTGATGGTGGGGATAGACTGGAGCTGATGAGACTTCTTCTGGATACAGACCTTAGAGGATACCCGGGAAAGGAAACAGGGCCAAGCGGGGTCAGGATGAGATATAGCGGGTACAGGGGTGCAGCAGTTGCAGAAGGGACTGCACTAGACAAACTACAGCAAACACTTAACGGACAGACCAGGATAGACAACACAGGACTGACGGACAGACTAACAAGGAAACTCACTCAGCACAATCACAACAACAGAAACAATCACACAGGGAGAGCAAGGGTTAATCCACAAGGTTAGGCAGGAGGACAAGAAGCAGGGACACAAGAGGTTAAACAGCAAGGTACAAGGCAAGGCAAATGAGGGCACTCGAGAACGCAAGATAAGCAA